>PVIA01003682.1:43487-160845 GCA_004024845.1 Tonatia bakeri | reverse complement strand
AGTGAGCTCAGTGTAGCTTCCCTGTAGTTTCTGGAAGCTCATTGTGAGCTCGTTGAACTTCCTTATAATCATTGTTTTGAACTCAATATCTGATAGTTGAGTTGCCTCTATTTCATTTAGCATTCCTTCTGAGGCTTCCTCCTTTCCCTTCATTTGCAGATTGTTTCTTTGTCTTCTCATTGTTTCTGAGACTCTTCTTCTTAATCTCTGTTTTTTAACTTGATCTGTTCTGGTTCCTTGTGTTTATGGTGTGATCTTCTGTGGTAGAATACCTGTGAGGATCAGTGGTGCAGTCTCTTTTGGGTATCCTGGTGTTCACAGCTTCCCCCTACTCTTTTTTGTGATCAGTTGGAGGAGTAAGGCAAAATGGGTTAAGACAGCGAACCAGTATTCTATGATATTTACAGTAGCAGCCAGTAGAGAAGAGTTGGGAGATCCTTTGTCTATATATAGTGTAAACCATGATCTTCTGCCCCACTATCTATGTTTTAAAAAGTATGGAAAGATAAGACTCTTAGTGGACAGGAAAGTGTTAGTTGGATCTACAAAGCTATGAGACAGCAAGAGGTCAGATTCTGAGGTAAGGTAGGAATAAAGAATAGTAAATAGGGGTAGTGTGTAAAAGAATAGAGATAACCCCTACATTAGTAGAGTTTTGGAAATTGCGAAGTGAGCCAAGATCTGTGAGGGGTGTTAAGTTGTATTTACAAGTGTATGGAATAAATCTTATTTATAGTGATATTGAAGCAACAATCTTAGGGCAGATTCTATGAGATCTGGACAACAAGAATAAGGAGCATAGAATCTTGAGTGGTGTACCAATGGGACCCAAGTGAGGGACAGTAAATTATCAACACATTGTGAATGTGATAATAGGGGGAACCTATCAATCGACAGTATAACCAGCTAAGCAAAGAAGATTATGTAGAAAGAAAAGAAAATACTATTGAGATAAAAAATGTCAGAAAAGAGAGAAAAAGATAATATAAATTTGCATGCAAAAACAAAAACAAACAAACAACAACAACCAAAAAAAAACCAGAAGATGTATTACAGGAGAGATAGATTTGGAGCAGAAGTAATAACACTAAGATGGATGGAAAAGAATCATAAGGAATTGAGAGATATAAAAATATAAAGAGTTTTTTTTTAAATAAAAAGTTGCTTAATAAACCAAAACAAGATAAAATCAAACAAACAACATTAGTAGGATAAGGGGAAAAAAAGAAAAGAAAAAAGAAAGAAAGAAAAGAAAGAAGAAGAAAACACAGAGAGAGAGAGGAAAAAAGAAAAAATAAACAAAGAAACACCAACAACAAAAGCAAATTTTAAAAACAAACAAACAAAAACATAAACAAAAAACAAACACACACCAAAAAAACTCTTATTGGTTTCTGACTGGCCAAATTAGTGTTTCTGTTCCTGCCAGCGCAAGCAGGCTGAGGAGCGAGCGGTTAGACTGCCTTTCCCCTTTCTAAGACAGAACTCAGACTCAGGGCTGGCCACCAGCTTTTCCGAAAAACGATTGCTGTCTCCGTCTGGGCTCAGGGCGCAAGCTGCGGAGGTGGCCAGGCATTGCGCCTCTCCCCCAGCTTCGCCACCACAGGCTCTACAGCAGAGCACCCGCCTCTCTTCCGAGGTCACGGTGCCTGGGCCGGGACTGCGAGGGGTCCCGTACTTCCCCTCGTGGGTTCCCAGTTCTCGGGAAGCGCTGTCTCTCCTCCGGTCTCGAGACACACCCTCCAGGGTTTGGGAAGGGTCCCGCCCTTCCCTTTGCCTCCGCTGTGGAACCCAGGACCCAGGAATAGCTTTGTCTTTTCTGGGTTCTCTGTTTGAGTGAGGAATCCGGCAGGGCGCACGCCCGCGCCAAATCGTCTCAGCTCCGGAAGCCCTTCCTTTGTTCCCGTGGGGTCTCAGTCCTCCCCAAAACCACACACACCCCTGTTTGGGAGAGCGGGCACCCACGGGAAGGACTCCACCCCCACGGCAAGGCCTCTCTTGATCCGGCAGACTGGGTACTCACTGTTCCGGGTGGGTGCGCACAACTCCTGCGCTTCTGCTTTCCAACCCCTGACTGGGGACGGGGCGGTGCAGTGACTCCGCTCTCCCGGGCGCCCGGAGACAGACCCAGGGACGCGGGCGCCCTCCGTGTCCAGCACAGGTCCCTTCCGGCCTCCTACTGTCCGTTCATTCAATATCTGGATAACTTCTGATGCCCTATTTTCATAAATGTTGCGATATCCATGGTCTCCTGCTCTGTTTCTCCTCAGATCGGCCAAATTCTCCCCCAAGCACTGGAGAGGGGGATCTAGACTCCTCCTCCAAAGCCGCCATCTTCCTTATCTGGATTTCAAGGAGAGAGAAAAAACCCTCTCTGATGTCTTTCTGTCATTAAAGTATATTTTGAATTAAAGAATTATTTATTCATTTATTCCACAAATTTTTAGAGATTCCTTTTATGTGCCAGGTATTTTTCACATCATAAACTACTCTCTCCCTGTCCTACTCCTCCCCAAAGGTTTGCCTGCCTAATCTAGATCACAAAAGGCTTCTAGCACTGTTACTAACTTCATCCCCTCTAGGTAGATCCTCTGTCTCCCAATCCCAGCTGTTGCTTGGCTAAACCCCACTTCATTCTTTAGTTCTCCAACAATTCTTCAGGGACACCTTCTCAACTTCCCCTATCGCAACTGGCTTCTGCTCTCTGGGGGCATTTGCTTCCTCAGTACCATTGGATGAGCACCCTCATCACACCCTTTGCAGACACCAGGTCTTCTGCTGAACTGTGGCACCAGGAAGGAAGGGCCAGGAAACTTTAGAGTGAAACTTGCTGACTTGGAAGTACTATGTATGTATAAGTGGACTGTACTTACAGAATAATCACACTCCATGAACATAACTTTTTTAGTAAAAGTTTTATCTTTGCCTTAAGCTGCCCCTGTCCATTGTTTTTATGCATCTAGGTTAACACACTTTTAAAATAAGCATAACCAACCTCAAAAAAGCACACAGTCTTGTTCACTATCTTATAATCCAATCCCCACCTTGCTTTCTTCCACCCTCATGTAATATTCCTTACTCTCCCTTCTTAATTTCAAATGCATACAAGAAACTGAAAAAATATCATTCTTGGAAGCATTTGAAATCTTGCTTCCAGGCAATTTTCATCAGTTTGGCTTAAATAAAATCTTATAAAGATTCTTTAGAGACTTGAGCATTTTAAAGAGTGATTAGATAATAGGAGACCATAGGCAGAAATTTACCACCCCAAAGGTATGTGTTTACCTTTCAAAGTGAGATGGAACCCACAGCAAGTTATTTACATTCCAGAAGGTTTTGAAGGACTAGGATCAAGTGCAATAGGCGATCTCTCTCTCTCTCTCAATCTCTCTCTCCCCACCTTCCTCCCTCCCTCTCTGTCTCTCTCTCAGAAGGGAAGAGGGTAGGCAGCTGTCTTATTCCAGTATAAACTCCCAGAATCTTAATTTTGCTGCTCCTCTGTTGTAGTCTAACCCCTGTACATATAGGTCAGTCCATCTGTCTCTTACTGAATTGCCCCAAAACGAGAAATAATTGGGGCAAAGGAAAACTGATGTAGTTATTCCTGTAAAGAGTGATAACTTGATTTGAAATCTTATGTTTACTTTTAGTACATTATGAATAAGTACAGATATTAAAAGTTTATCAGCTAGCCCTGACCAGTGTGGTTCAGTTGGTTGGGCATTATCCCACAAAGCAAAAGGTTGCCACTTTGATTCCTGGTCAGGGTGAATGCCTGGGTTGCGGGTTCGGACCTAGTAGGTCGAGGCCCTAACAAGAGGAAACTGATGGATGTTGCTCTCACACATTGACATTTTTTTTCAATTTTATTTTAATGATTGTTCAAGTACAGTTTTCTCCCCTTTACTCCCAATCAAGCCCACCCACCTCTCCCTCCCAACTTCCCTCCCATTACCACTCTCCCCCTAGTTTTTATCCATGTGTCTTTTAACTTTGTTCCTGTAAACCCCTCCCCTTTTCCCCTGAAATTCCCTCTTCTCTCTCCTCTGGTCACTTTCTGCCTGTCCTCTAATGCAGTGTCTTTGACTATGTTTTGCTTGTTTCTTTGTTTTGTTGTTTAGGTTCCTGTTAAAGGTGAAATCATATGGTATTTATCTTTCACTGCCTGGCTTATTTCACTTAACATAATGCTTTCCAGTTGCATCCATGTACACATCGATGTTTTTTTCTCCTTTTATTTCTCCCTCCCTTCCCCTTTCTTTAAAAATAATAATAAAATAAATAAAATCTTATTTAAAAAGTTTATCAGCTACATCAGAGTGTGTCTCCTACTGACAAGAACATCTCTCACAAAATCACAATTCAGTTATCATATTCAAGAAATTCAACATTGATAGAAATATTATCTAATCTATAGTCCTTATTTAAATTTTGCCAATTTTCCTAATGATACACCTTAAAGCATTTTCCCCCATTCAGGATACAATCTAGAATCACACATTGTATTTAATTGTCACATTCTTTTTAGGCATTTTTAATCTGGAGCAGATTTGTCCCAACATTAACTTTGATCATGTAGTTAAAGAGGTGACTGCCAAGTTTTTCTATTGTAAAGTTTTTCTCTTTCTAATAAGCAAGTATTTTGTAGGGAGATCCTTTGATGATGAGTAGGATATTTTGCAGACTCAAACTCTTCCTCTCCCATTTAGTATTTCACTGATTATCCTCGTGTAAATCAGGCATGATTGAAAAATGGTGATTTTTAACTCCTTTTTTTCTACATTTAATAATTCTATTATACTGTAAGGCACCTGGTATCGATTGAATGTTTTTGTCAACCCCAAATTTGTATGTTGAAAACTAATGCCCAAGGTGATGGTACTTGGAAGTAGGGCCTTTGGGAGGTGACTAGGTCATGAAGCTGGAGTCCTTGAGAATGGGATAAGATCCCAGAGAGCTCCCTCTTCCCTTCCACCAAGTGAGGACACAGAAAGGTACAGTAAAGGTTACTAGATTTAGTAATTACTGGTTTTAGGAGCCTTAAAATTATAAAATATAAAATTATTGGCATGAAGAAAACAAGAGAGGAAAAAAAGCATTAGGTGATAGGTTACAGAAAGAATCTTGAATATCCTAGGGCCTAACAATGCCAATATTGCTCTTCAAAATTAGGAAGTGCCATTTCTCATGGGAGCTCAAACTTTTAATGAAAAAATTTTTTAAAGATTTATTTACTTATTTTTAGAGAGAGGAGAAGAAGGGAGAAAGAGAGGGAGAGAAACATGGATGTGGATTGGTTCCCAACTGGGGACCTGACATGCAACTGGAATCCAACGCGTGACCTTTTGATTCACAGGCTGATGCTCAATCCACTGAGCCATACCAGTCAGGTCTAAAGAAAGAAATTTAAGAGAAACACACTTCTGTGACATTAATAGCTTTGGCACTGTATTTTTAGCATCAATTAAAATTCTTCTGACATCACAGTACAAATTACATTATTTTAGCAGCAAGACTGGGAATAAAGGAATGGACACAGGGTTACAGAGCTAGACAAGGCCCTAGTGGGAAAGGCAGGACTAGGTTCCTTCATTCTATCCCTGGCAAGTTTTGCCTCCTCATCCTTGGGACCAAGGAAGGAAGGAAGGAAGAAGATCTGATTATCCTCTTATTCCAACCTCATCTACACCAGCCTCTACCTGGACTGAACCCAATTTATGTCACCTCATTCTACATTAATGCTGTAAGATATCTTTTTTTTCCTTCTGTTTTGGAAAAGATTTCCCATGAGAGAGAATGCTATTTAGACTGTAAATTTTGTATCATCTATAACATTGTAAAGGTTTTCAGGTGAGTTTGTACTTGTAAATACTAAGAACTTGCTAGTTTTTAGTGATTTCCCAAGAAAACACTGATAAAAAGACAGTTTGAAGATTTTCTTTCCATGCCATTTTCTAACATCTTTGCTCACACGATTATTAAGAACACGAATCTGAGACAGAAATGTGTAATCTAGAGGAAAGAAATGGCCCTTGATCCCCATCCTTGAATGAGAAATATAGTGTATTAGTCCCTGGAACTTCTATAACAAAATAACACAGATTGAGTGGCCTAAATGACAGAAATTTATTTATCACATTCTGGAGTCTGGAAGTCCACGATTAAGGTGCTGGCAAAGTAGGCTTCATTAACACCTCTTCTCTTGGTTCATAGGTGGCCAATATCTCCATGTGGACATATGACCTCTTCTTTGTGAAGGAAGGAGGAAGGGGAAAAGGGAAGGGAAAAGGGGAGGGAGGGGAGGAGAGGGGAAGGGAGAAAGAAAACGAGTGAGTGCTGTCTAGTAATCTCTTCTAATCCATCAGATCAAGGACCCACCCTATGACCTCACTTAACCTTAATTACTTTGTTTGAGGCCCCGCCTTCAAACACAGCCACAATGGAGTTAGGGTTTCAACATTCAAATTCTGAGAGGACACAAACATTCAGTCCATGACGTGTGGTAAAGATGCCTTCATTCTTTACCATAAATAACAAGCTTAATATACTAGATGCATTTGTTCTCTATAAATATATTGGTAAATTTTTAAAATATTAAAGCTGAGGATGGAATTCTACAGATAGTAAATTTTTTTTTTCAGAAGGCCCAGAAAACATTCTGTCTCTGCCTCAAGGTATTTATGTCTCATATAAAATGGAAGATGGACAGAAATATTGTGCTAGAGCATATTATATACATAGACTATTTCTATATCAAGCATTTAACTGCTAACCTAGACTTAAACCCAGGTATGACAGATAGGCCTTCTCAAGAGGAAGAATGCTCAGTGTTAAGAAACTTCTTCCAATGTGAAAAATCACAAAAGTTTTGGGGAAACAGCAGCTTTTAAAAATACTTTAGCCAGCCTTGGCTGGGTGGCACAGTTGGCTGGAATGTTGTCCCATACACCAAAGGTTGTGGATTCAATTCCTGGTCAGGGCACATACCTAGGTTTGGAGTTTGAACCTCAGGCATGTATGAGAGAAAACCGACCAAATGTTTCCCTTCTCTCTCTCTCTCCCTCTGTCTCTAGGTCTCTCTCTCTCCCCTCTCTCAGCCTCTCCCTCTCCGCCTCCCTTCTTCTCTCTCTAAAATCAATAAACATATCCTTGGGTGAGGATTAAAAAAAAACATTTAAAAATATTTTGGCCAACCATGGCTGGTGTGGCCCAGTGGATTGCTCATGGGCCTGTGAACAGAAAGGCTACCAGTTGGATTCCTGGTCAGGACACATGCCTGGGTTTCAGACCAGGTCCCCAGTTGGGGGAGTGTGAGAGGCAACCAATCAACGTTTCTCTCACACACTGATGTTTCTCTTCCTGTCTTTCTCCCTCCCTTTCCCTCTCTCTGAAAAGAAATAAGTAGAAATACTTTGGCCACTTTTGGCTTTCAGCTCAGAGGGGGTAGGTATAACTTTCTTCCATCGTCCCAAATCTGGATTCATCTGACACCAGCTGCCTCCACCATACTACTGAAGTTTGACCCCAATGAGATCAAAGTCCTATACCTCAGGTGCACTGGTGGGGAAGTCAGTGCCACATCTTCCCTGGCCCTCAAGATCGGCCCTCTGGAACCATCTCCAAAAAAGGTTGGTGATGATGTTGCGAAAGCAACCAGTGATTGGAAGGGTCTGAGGATTACAGTGAACCTGACCATCAGAACAGACAGGCCCACATGGAGATAGTGCCTTCTGCCTCCGCTCTGATCATCAAAGCCATCAAAGAACCACCATCAGGCAGAAGCAAAAAAAAAAAAAAAAACATTAAGCACAGTGGAAATATCGCTTTTGATGAGATTGTCAACATTGCCCGACAGATGTAGCACTGATCTTTAGCTAGAGAACTCTCTGGGACCATTAGAGAGATCCTGGGGAGTGCCCAGTCTGTGGGCTGCCATGTGGAAGGCCGTCACCCTCATGACATCGTAGATGACATTAACAGTGGTACAGCAGAATGCCCGGCTAGTTAAGAACTACAAAGGGAAATATTTCAATTAAAGATCATTTGACAACAAAAACAAAAAAATACTTTGGCCAGAGTTATATCATTATTTTGGAAAAAGCACTCAGGGGCTTGGTTTTGGGAATTGTGTAAAGTCATTAAGAACAAGAGTAGGTACTTCTGTGGTCGCTTCGGCAGCACATATACTAAAATTGGAACAATACAGAGAAGATGAGCATGGCCCCTGCACAAGGATGACACGTAAATTCATGAAGCATTCCATATTTTTAGGAGAGAGGGGAGGAAATTTCAGGGGAAAAGGGGAAGGGTTTACAGGAACAAGTATAAAGACACATGGACAAAAACTGGTGGGGGGTGGAAACAGGAGGGAGGTGGGGAAGGGATGGATGGGTGGGCTGGGATGGGAGTAAATGACAGAAAGCTGTACTTGAAAAATGATTAAAATAAAATTAATTAATTAAAAAAAGAGTAGGTACTTCCGTTTCCAGCCAAGATGGAGTGAGTAACAAGGACCAGATAAAACACCCATCTGAAAGAACTGAAAAATACCATACAATATAAATGGAACAGTGGTTTTTAAGACACTGGACATCAGGCAATGAAGGACAATGATCCTTGAGAAATGGTAAATAAAGAAGGTAAGCCCTGTGATTACCCCAACTTACTGCCTTGAGAGAGTTTCCAGGTCCAGCAAAAGGCCACGAAACTGAGATGAAGCCCAATGGACTCCTAGAGTTGAGGAGCTCTCCTCATTGAAATATAGTTTTGCAAGAAGTTATCACTGGGGGAAATTTGGAAAAGGGTATATGGATCTCTCTGTATTACTTTTTATTTGAATTTCTTTTTTAAAGTTGATTTTTAGAGAGAGATAGGGAGAGAGAGACAGAGAGAAAGGCAAACATCAATTTGTTGTTCCACTTATTGATGCATTCATTGGTTGATTCTTGTATGTGCCCTGGCCTGGAATGGAACCCACAACCTTGGAGTATCAGGACAACGCTCTAACCAACTGAGCTACCCAGCAAGGGCTCTCTGTATTATTCATACAATTACATGTGAACCTACAATTATCTCAAAATGAAAGGTTTAATTTTTAAAAAGCTTAACTTTAAAAACAAGAGAAATAAGGGAGCTTTCAGATATGCAAAAGCTGAAAAAATTCATCACCAGCAGACCTGCAAGACAAGAAATGTTAAGAGAAGTCAGTCCTTCAGAGAGAAGGCAAATAATACCAGATGGAAATCAAGATCTACACAAAGGACTGTAGAACACTGGAAGTGATAACTACATAAGTAAATATACAAGATTTTGTGTATTTAAAATTCTTTAAAAGATAATTGCCCATTTGAGCAAGAAATGTATTATGGGGTTTATAACATGTAAGAGTATAATGCATGGCAACAATAGCATACCTCAGGAGGAGAGAAATGAAAATACACTTGTAAGTTTATTTTATTGTTGTTCAAGTACAGTTGTCTCCATTTTCCCCCCACCAATCCCTCCCACCTCATCCACCCCTACCTCCCACCCTATATTCTACCCCACTTTGGCTTTGTCCATGGATCCTTTATACATGTTCCTTTCCTTGACCGTTCCTCTTCTTTCCCCTGTTATTCTCCTCCCCGTTCCCCTCTGGTTACTGTCAATTTGTTCTTTATTTCAATGTCTCTGGTTCTATTTTACTTGCTTGCTTGTTTGTTTTGTTGATTAGGTTCCACTTAAAGGTGAGATCGTATGGTATTTGCCTTTCACTGCCTGGCTTATTTCACTTAGCATAAGGCTCCCCAATTCCATCCATGCTGTCTCGAAGGATAGGAGCTCCTTCTCTCTTTCTGCTTTGAAGCATTCCATGGTGTAAATGTACCATAGTTTTTTGATCCACTCATTTACTGATGGGTACTTAGGTTGCTTCCAGCACTTGGCTATTGTAAATTGTGCTGCTATGAACATTGGTAAAGACTATTAAAAGTAATGTTTAGCTCTGGCTGGTGTGGTTCAGTGGGTTGGGCATCAGACTGCAAAACAAAAGGTTGCTAGTTCCCTTCCTAGTGAGGGCACATGCCTGGGTTGTGGTCCAGGTCCCTGTCTCCCTCTTTCTTTCTCCCTCCCTTGCCCTCTCTCTAAAAATAAACAAATAAATAAAATTTAATAAATAATGTTTAGGTTTACTTGTAAACTTTCCACACTCTGACCCCAGAGTTGTATATTAAAAATCTCTTCAAGGAATATTCAGGACTGGAAACTTCCATACTCTGCTATAGATGGAAAAATAGTTGCATTGTTACTCATTTAAAAGTACCTTTATTTAGCCCTAGCCAGGTATCTCAGTTGGTTACAGCGTTGTCCCCAGCAGGTTGTTTCCCCATCCCAGGTCAAGGCACATACAGGAATCAACAAATGAATGCATAAATAAGTAGAACAATAAATCAATGTCTCTCTTTCTCTTCCTTCCTCTCTCTCTTTCCAAAATCAATAAATAAAAAATTTAAAAATAAATAAAGGTACTTTTATTTATTTCTTCAATTACAATTTACTTTCAATATTATTTTGTTAAAAATAAATTTCCCTTGCTGGTTTGTGGCTAGTCTCAGGCTCGCACAGACTCCCATTGGCTGGGACGTCCCAAAGCCCACCTCCTGTGCTTAGCTATTGATCTGTCCCTGGCCCCTCCGAGTCTGAAGTCCACTCTCTTCTAACTCTAAACGCAGGGGTGAAGTAAAGCCCGTCAATGCCCAGTGGTGTTCCAAAGCTCTCCCTCCACTGCATTTCCAACGGCTAATCTCACTGCCTGTCAGGGGCCTGCAGCCTAAAGTGGCTCCCTGCAGACCGCATCCGGTGGCGCAGCAGAGCGGGGTACTTGATGAGTCAGGCCAGTGGGGCCTGCAGCTTTTTCTCGGTCTGTGCGTGGTCATCTCTCCCAAAGTGGGTAGCTGAGGGAGGCTATGCGATCGGTTCTCAGAAGGGGCGTTCTTCAGGCGGTGGTTTTGAAGAAATGAAAGTGGCAGGTTTTAGAGGACAGCATCAAGCGCGCAGAACTGCTAGGGTGGATCCAAAATTCCTTAAGGAGGTGCCCCTCGCTTGCACCCTGTTTGGACATTTTTCACCAAACTTGCAATGCCAGAACTCTCCCTCTGTCCCTCTGGTGAGGGCAGCCTGAAGCTCAATTTGTTCAGCTATAAAATGGGTGGGATTACCAACACAGTTGGAGAACACTTGAAATTTTGTATGTTTTCCAGACACGTTTCTAAGAATTTAAAATCAACAACAATAAAAGCCAACAACCACTTTAAAATATTTTGAAATTTCTAGATGGATAATTTCCAGGGGAATATCAGAAAACCATAATCAACTAGTTCAGGTTTTAATTTTTGTTTTAATACATGTTGTGCTTGATGGTTTTAATATGATGATGATGATGATGATGATGATGATGATAACCCAAATTACTTTAATGACTTTCATGGCTTGTCAGGTACCTGTGAAGAAGTACCTGGCTAAAGTTGTACCAGTTGGATGGGTTTGGAATGAGTCCTTGAGAAAGCATTGTCCTTCAGTGATCTCTGTCCCCTCTTCCATTCGGGATGTTGATTTTTGCTCATTTAAAAAAAAAAGATTTAATTTAGTTTGTAGAGAGAGGAGAAGGGGGAGCGAAAGAGAGGGAGAGAAACAGCGATGTGGGAGAGTAACATTCATCAATTGCTTCTCCCATACCTGCAACAGAGCACCTGGCTTCCAACCCAGGCGTGTGCCCTGAGGAAGAATCAACTGGTAATGGAACCGGCAACCTTTTGGTTCACAGGTGGGCTCAACCCACTGAGCCACACCAACCAGGGCAGCGCATCTTTTTGTAAATGTGCAACAGAACCAAGAATCTGTTTTCAAACATTGTCTAAAAATTAACATTTTTAAACAAATTAAATAATATTCAAATGAATTGAAATTTAAAATGCACTACATGGGCCCCTAAATTAATCTTCCTTTTGGTGAGCATTATGGAGCTCCTCACTGAGATTCAAATGGAGTTGTTCCTGACCCCATGTGGTGCCATGGCTCTTGCACTGGGAGATGAGGTGGGGACCAGGGATCCAATTTTAGAAAAGAGAATTTAAAAAATTTTCTAGACAATAAGAATTTGAAAACAATCAAAGTGTTTAGAATTATGTTTGAAGCAAATTTTCATCATGCACTTTTAAATTGAGGTATATTTCACATATAATAAAATGTACCCATTTCCACAGTAGAGTTTGATGAATTTTGACAAATGCATACTGGACTGTCCAGTCACCTCCCAAAGTTCCTTCATGCCCTTCTCAGTCATTCTCCTGCAATACAACAACTAGTCTGATTTCCTTCACTATAGATTAGTTTCGCCTGCCTTAGAATTTCATACAAATGGAATAATACAGTATTTCTCTTTTGTGTCTGGCCTCTTTCACTCGACCTTATGTCTGTAAGATTCATAGACACATGAAGTAGTTTTGTTCCTTTTTGTTGCTCAGTAGCGTGAGAAAAAAAAATGGAGCCACTTTAAAATGGAGTCCAAGCTGCCACCCTGGAAGAACTGTCTTGCATGCCTTATTCCTCAAACCTTTGGAATGTGTAAACTGGGCAAAATAACCTTTGGACAGGACCTAAAGCAGCACTGTACTCCAAACAACCATTTGCAAAGATAACAAGAAAACAAATATTATGACTAATTGACTGGAAATTAAAAACATTCTTTTGAATGAATATCACTATGTTAGCTTATCTGCACTTATAAAAATGTCTTTCTATTAATGTAATTGTTCCCCTTCCCTTTCTAATAAATACCCATTACCTCCTAACCTGAACATTATTTTGCTTTCTGCCTGAATCAGTGTTTTCTAAATAGCTATTCTTTGGATCTCAAACAAATGCTTGTTGCCTCTCACTTTGGCCTTTTAATTTTAGGTTAACAGTAGTATTCCATGATCCCACTCACAGAAGCAATCCATAAAAGTTCCTCCACATTCTCATCGACATGTGCTATTTACTGTCTGTCTTTTTAATTTTAGCCATTGGATGGTGAAGATCCTAATAGAAAAAGGGCAATGGGAAATTGAGGTTATATGGCAGCCCAGTAAGCAGAACTTTTGTTTCTCTCCTTACAGGCAAAGAAAGCACTTTATAAATATAAGTTCAAGCATGTTGAGGTTCCCTCACTCAGTGACTTTTCTCTGATCCTTCCCACTTTATCACAGAGGGATCCTGAGGCTCCAAACAGGAGACTGTAGTCACTTCAAACACAATAGGCCATTCATATTGTTAGGGAACGAATTAAAATCTAGTGTCAACACGGTGTATCCTCTTCACAGAGGTAGAATGAAATAGTCTTATTATTGAAAAGCATTAAACCAGACTGTGATGCACATCACAAGCAATTCACTAGATTGCAAAGAAAGAAAAACCTTGACCTTTTATACAGCCAGAGGGATATAACCCATTACCTGTATTTTCTCAAGAAAGACAATAACTTGTCCTTAAGTAAGAGAACTTTATAGTACCATTTGCTACATATATTTCATCTCAAATTCACCTGGTAATTGGGATAGCTGTATGCCTTTATCCAAAGGAAAAATAAAATACTTGTCTTTGACAAGCAGCTAACTTGCAGCCAGCCTCATAGATCAAATTCCTACTGAGACTTAGGTAGGGTACTATCTTCTTGATGTTTACATTTCAAAGAGATGACTTCTAGGTCCTTAAGGACAATACTCTTGGGTTGTAAAACTGTCCGGAGGCTTATCTAGACTTTTAAAAGATTTACATACATCTGAAAGGGGCAGGAAAAACTGACAAAGTGTGTGCGTGTGTGTGTGTGTGTGTGTGTGTGTGTGTTAAAGGAAATGCTCTAAGAAAAGGGAGGGTGACAAGTCTCTTTCACTTTTAACACCAGGTAAAAGTCATCTTTTAAAAAATTGTATTTACCTCTCAATTCCTCCACTCATTTCCCTGTGCTTGTGCCACATTCCAGGTCCACACTTCCCTCCCCTCTTCACCTAGCCATATGACTAGACTTTCAAAATTCTTATCAACTCCATTTCTAACGGAAGCCTCTCAGAACAGCAGGCTGCCCCTTCTAGGGCCAGATCCTCGGCCTGGCCACACTAGAAAACGCTATTATAAAAGGCTATTACTCTCAGAATTGGAAAACGTTGCAGATATTTGATGTTTCCCACCCATTTTAAATATGGTAAAACTGAAATCCAGGAAAATCCCAAATGGCTACTTAGGGTTCCGAGTCACTGGAACAAAAAGAGCTCTTAGGGATTCCCTGCCCAGATTCAGGAACTCCTAAAGTCAGCCCCAAGTAAATGAAAAATAGGCCTGCTTTATTCTGCCACGGCACGATTGGGGTTAAAGCCCAGGGCACACAGGATTCCTCCTGACTACGCCTGCGCAAATGAGGACCTGTGAATTTACCGTAGACCCTGACGTTTCGGGCAGCCCCTCCTAATCCGGAACGCGACCCACATCCCGTTGGTTCTGCCTTGACAGGCGTGACCCTGCACCAATTAAGATCGAGAGCTGAGTCGTGTGGCGCCAATGGCGAAAGTCTGAGGGGCGGTGGAGACGGACTTTACGAGGAAACAAGAAGACAAGCTCAAGATGGAGGCGACGGCGGCCGGTGCGGCCTGACAGGTGAGGGCGGGCCCGGCAGTGTTAGGTTTCTGAAGCGACCGCTGGGCTGGGGCAGAGAACCGAGACCGAAAGTTTAGCAACAGGGTGGCTGCGCCTGGGCCTCAGCACCCCCGGCCCAGAACCGGAGGAGTGGTTTGACTGGGGCGAGACCATCGTCGACCGCAGGGGGTAGTGGTGGGTAGACAGCCAGACGGGTGTAAAGCTTCCGGGGATGGTTTCACCCACCGCGTGTGGTAGTGCGCCTGCGCAGAGTTGGAAGGCCCTCGGTAGGCGGGGCCGGGCCGAACGGGTCTTGGTCAGTGGGGTGTTGTCCCAGGATCCCCTCGAAATCTCTTTAGGGTATCTGATGACCCTTCCTTACCAACAGTGGGAAGTGCGTGGAGATGTGGCTCACCACTTGCTTTCTTATTCTGGATCAGTGTCTGATCCAGTAGGAGAACGTTTGAGGATTCCCCCTTTTCTCCTGTTTAACCTCCTTCAGCTTCCTTCCATTATCAGCAGAAATATGTCTGTAACCCCTTCATTAGTCGACAGGGATAATTTTGGAGCCTCCCTGCATCACCCCCATTCATTTCACCTCAACAATGACTGGTGATGCACCATTATTCTCCTTTTCCACTCGACAATGTCTGGCAACCACCATTATCTAGTTTTTTCCCCATTACTGTCTCCAGTTACATCTCCCTTTGTTACGTCTCCCTTCAGCATAGTGTCTGCTGAGCCTCTGTGAACCCCCATCACAGTCTAGTGACTCCCTTTGGTTAGCTAACATTGTCTGTGAGCCTGCCATCATTACAGCCCAGGGCTTATGGTTGCCCACAGTACCCTTAAGAACACTGGTGCAATTCCCATTGCTCCCAAATTAAGGGCAATAGTTGATCCATGCATTCCCCTTCACCCTGTCTGTGACTCTTCCCTCCACACAGCATCTGGTAACCCCCTTATCCATTAAAAAGACAGAACAGCCTGTTCATGTCCATTATGTACCTGACACACCCCAGTGCAGTGTGTACTGACCTCCCCATTAGCCTCCAGCAGAGACTTGTGGACTCCTGTGCCCTCCAGGACAGTGTGTGCTGTCTCTCATTGTGTTAGGCCACCCCCCACCTAGCCCCATGTAGAGGTCCTGGCAGAGCTGAGCAGAGGAGGAACTGGATCTCATTGTGTTAGCTTCAAGATGTTAACAAGTTTCCTTGGACTGCTGTGTGGAAATTAGGCTACTGGGGGTGATATAGAGCCTGGAGATTGGACTGTTTTTTGTCCCCTGCCACTGTGATTCCAGATTATCATTATTGGATCTCTGAATTCCTCCTCTGTCTTTTAGGAGCCCCATGGCACCTGCCCAGCCCCTCTTCAGCCTGTCTTGACAAAGTACTAAGCCCATGGAGCCACCACGGGGCCCCCCTGCCAACGGGGCTGAGCCATCCCGGGGAGTGGGCACTGTTAAAGTATACCTGCCCAACAAGCAACGCACAGTGGTGAGTCTGATGGGAGCAAAACTGGCAGGGGTATGGTTGGACCCAGTTCTAAATCTTGGATCAAAAGGGTATATTGGGCTGAGAGGAGGCTTTTGCCAAGGGATGGGAGAATTGGCTGGGGCCCCTGTTAGGCTCTGACACCCCCACATCTGCACAGGTGACTGTCCGGGATGGCATGAGTGTCTATGACTCTCTAGACAAGGCTCTCAAAGTGCGGGGTCTCAATCAGGATTGCTGTGTGGTCTACCGGCTTATCAAGGGGTAAGTGTGGCATATGCCTTGCTTCTGCCTTCCTTCCCCTACCATCTAGTTGCCTAGTCTCCTATCCTCTCCTCAGAGTCTTCTGACTCCTTTATGCTGTTGTGGAGTCTTACTGTGTAGTATTCCCTTAGTTCAGGGAATCCGTGGGTACATCCAGCTTTTGTTTCATCACTTCATTAGTTCATTGTCCTGTAAGGTCAGCAACACTCTCTCCTTGGTCCCCAAGTCTTCACCGCTCTCTGTCTATTTTGTTCATTTATTTTATTCTTTCACTATTTCATCAATTTCTCATCTTTCTCCTACCTCTTCTTTGCAATTCTCTCTGCTGAGTTGGGACTCGCTGATCTTCCATTTATTCCTTTGTTCTAGGGCTCCTTAATTTTTTATTTAATTCACATATAGCTTTTCATTTGTTGTTTCAGTGCCTCATCAGCTGTTTGTTTCAGGGGCTTGCTTAGCAATTCTGAGATTTAGTTAGTTTTTCACCATCTTATTTGCTCTTCACCTTGTGATTAAAAGCATGTACTCTTTACACTGTCCTGCCACTCACAATCCCTTGTGGCCTTGGGCAAGTGAGTCACTATCCCTCTGAGCCTCAGCTTCCCCATCTGTAAAGTGGGACAATGATGGGTCCTAGTTCCTAGACTTGCCATAATGAGAATGAAACATGCCAGACGTTACTCCATGGATGACAGACTTGGAGGGATTTTCGGGGGTTCTCTGCCTTCCCAGGGCCTCTGTCTACCATTCCACTCACTCCCTTCCATGCTTCCAAAATGCAGGCGAAAGACAGTCACTGCCTGGGACACAGCCATTGCCCCCCTGGATGGCGAGGAGCTCATTGTGGAGGTCCTCGAAGATGTCCCACTGACCATGCACAATTTTGTGAGTGCAGGGTTGATAGTGGGGGCAGACCCTGGGTGTGGGAGGAGGGTTCTTGACCAGGCCTCAATCTTCCCTGCTCTGTGTCAGCAGGTACGGAAGACGTTCTTCAGCTTGGTGTTCTGTGACTTCTGCCTTAAGTTTCTGTTCCATGGCTTCCGCTGCCAAACCTGTGGCTACAAGTTCCACCAGCATTGTTCCTCTAAGGTCCCCACAGTCTGTGTTGACATGAGTACCAACTGCCGACAGTGAGCCTGGGCTGGGGTAGGTGGGGGGATGGGTAGGACAGATGCCCAGCCACAAGACTCTTATAGATAGCTGACCCTTGTCCCCTTGCTGTATACCATTAATGCCCTCAAGGTTCTACCACAGTGTCCAGGATTTGTCCGGAGGCTCCAGACAACATGAAGCTCCCTCAAACCGCCCTCCAAATGAGCTGCTAACCCCTCAAGGTTCCAGGTAGGGATGCCTAGGCTAAAGGGCTGCTATCTGGAGAAAAAGATCTGGAGACCCTCATAGACCACAAGCCATTTTTTTTTCCCAAATGCAAGTGAAAGTTTATTTAGAAAGTCACAGAGGTAGAAAAAGTGAGCCAGCTGGGCTGCATAGTCTCAGGAAACAAGCACTCTAGAGACAGAGCATGCCCTGGGAAAAGAAGGGGTTGGGGAAAGGTACGGGTGTGTGTGTATGAGAGAGAGAGAAAGAGAGAGAGAGCACCAACACCTACTACAAGCCATTCTTTATTCATTTACTTAACAAACATTTGTTGAGCACCTACAAGTGTGAGTAAGGGCATAGAGCTGTGGGACCTTGAACAAGTCATGTAATCTTTCTGGGCCTCAGTTTTCTCATCTGTAAAGAGGGAATAATGATACTTTTTAGCACATAGGGTTCTGGCAAGGATTAAATGAATTAAGACATGTCCAGTGCTTAGAAGATCTGGTACAGAGTATAAATTCTTATTAATTATAAGTATGTCTATATATGTGTGTGTGTATATCTCTCTATATATGTATCTAACTTCTTACTACTTTATTCTTCCAGTATAATCATGCTCAAGCCTTTCCATTTTGAAATACATATTATTTTATTATAAACTCCCTTTTATTTCTCCTTTATGTTAAGTATTTTAATACTATAGTATTTCTACATTAAAATACATTATTGCTCTCATATATCAAAAGTTTATAACATGCATTTTATATGTCTATTATATATTTTATAATGTCTATTTATATGATTTATGATAATGTATCATGTGTTAGATTTATAATTTTTAAAAAAGATTTTACTTATTTTTATAGAGGGGAAAGGAAGGAGAAAGAGAGGGACAGAAACATCAGTGCATGGTTGCCTCTTGAGCACCCCCTACTGGGGACCTGGCCTGCAACCCAGGCCCATGCCCTGACTCCAAATTGAACTAGTGACCTTTTGGTTCACAGGCCAGCACTCAATCCACTGATCCACACCAGCCAGGGCAGATTTATGATATGTTTATATAATGTAAAATATCATATATTTTAATATATAAAGTAATAAAATTAGGGTATTATGTTATTTTAATTATGGGTGTATGTGGATGAATTATGTGTGAATTTCATTTCAGGATAGTGGAAGGGAACATGAAGAAATATTTTTGTGCCCTGGCCTGGTGGCTCAGTTGGTTAGAGCGTTGTTCCGTATACCAAAAAGGTTGTGGATTTAATCTCTGGTCAGGGCACATATGGGAGGTAGCTGATTGTCTCCCTCACTGATGTTTCTCTCCCCCTCTCCCTCCCTTCTTCTGTCTCTAAAATCAATAAACATCCATGGGTGAGGATTAAAAAATGTATAAATATTTCTGTAATATAATTTATATAACATATAACATGTACATATAACATATATCACATTATAATATATATATTTTGAAACATTACCATTCTAATATAGATTATATATTATATAACATGATATATTTGAATAGTACATATAGTTATGAAGTGTTATATATTATTCTTTCCTCCACTATCTGTGTGGCTCACTGTCCCTTCTTTAGGTCTTTCTTCAAATGTCACCTCCTTAGAGAAACCCTTCCTGACATCTCCAGTGACAATTCCTGTCTCCTTATTTTGCTTTATTTTTTTCCTGTATTGTACCTGTCACCATCAGACAGATGAAGTGTTCTTTGTTTTTTATTTTCTCTCTCCCTACTGGAACATCAGCCTCATGAAGGCAGAAACTTGTACTTGTTTTGCCTAGTTTTATTTTCACTGCCTAGCATGGTATCTGGCACATGCAGGCACTCAATAAATGTTTTTTGAACAAATGAACAAAGCACTAACAGTGGACATTTACTCTGTGTGAGCTTAAGCACATGTTTACGATGGGGCAGGGTGGGGGTGCACTTGACTGGTTCGCCTACTCATTTGACAGTGATTTCACAGCCTTTCCCCTGGCAGCTCCTGCACTCAGCACCGAGACCCTGAGCGCTTCCCCTTTCCTGCCCCGACCAATGCCCCCCTCCAGCGCATTCGCTCTACGTCTACCCCCAATGTCCATATGGTCAGCACCACAGCCCCCATGGACTCCAGCCTCATCCAGGTTGGTGTCAAGGGGGGCAAATACAGGGGACCACCAGGCAGAGGGGAGAGCCATTCCTGTTGGCCTCCACATCCTCTCTCTGACCCCTGCCCCTCTTCTTCCAGCTCACTGCCCAGAGTTTCAGCACTGATGGTGAGTACCCGCTGCCTGCGCCCTGAGCCCCACCTCCACCCCGCTTGCCTCCACTCACATTCTTTTCCCAACCATAGCTGCTGGTAGTAGAGGCGGTGGTGATGGAGCCCCCCGGGGGAGCCCCAGCCCAGCCAGTGTGTCCTCGGGGAGGAAGTCCCCACATTCCAAGTCCCCGTCAGAACAGCGGGAGAGGAAGTCCTTGGCCGATGACAAGAAGAAAGTGGTAAGCTCCAGGGGGAACCTGGGGGGGCACCACAGGCTGAGTGATAAGGGATGTGAGCAGGCCCCTGAGATGCCGCCCATGTGGCCCACAGAAGAATCTGGGGTACCGGGACTCAGGCTATTACTGGGAGGTGCCACCCAGTGAGGTGCAGCTGCTGAAGAGGATCGGGACGGGCTCGTTTGGCACCGTGTTTCGCGGGCGGTGGCATGGCGATGTGGCTGTGAAGGTGCTCAAGGTGGCCCAGCCCACAGCTGAGCAGGCCCAGGCCTTCAAGAACGAGATGCAGGTGCTCAGGTGAGACTGCGCGCGTGTGCGGAAGCGGGGAGCGGGCAGTGGGCATGGCCTTGGTGCCTCCGGGGAAGGCCACATTCAGGTGCTTCTGCCCATCACCTGTGTTTGTGTCGTTACAACCAATAAACATGAAGTTCTATCAAGAGTGTCCTTTTTCCATCTTGGAAACAGGTATGTTTACAGGACCTCTGATAATGTTATTGTTTGTGTTTGGGTTAATATTGACATTAATTAACCACTCTGGCTCCCAAATGTGGGGCTTGTTTGCCTGCTGTGAAATGGGTGTGGCCGTGGGACATCACTGAGTGCACTTATATTAACAGCATAATGCTAGTTAACTGCATTGCCAGGAACGCTTGCGTCCTTCCTTCTCTGCTTGTACTGTCATTAATATTACGTTTATTGTGTTGCATTCTTGTCCTTAATTAATTATAATAATGCCATTGTTTAACAAACAGTATTACAGTTGACCCTTGAACAGAATCCACTTCTACATGGATTTTTTCAGTAATACTGTGAATGTATTTTCTCTTCCTCATGATTTTTGTAATAACATTTTCTCTAGCTGACTTTATTGTAAGAATACAGTATCTGATATATATGACATATAAAATATGTGTTAATCAACTGTTTATGTTATCAGTAAGGCTTCTGCTCAACAGTAGGCTATTAGTAGTTAAGTTTTAGGGGAGTTGAAAATTGTATGTGGATTTCAACTGTATGGGGGATCAGGGCCCCTAACCCATGTGTTGCTCAAGGGTCAACTGTATTAATTATAATAATAACCATAATTTAATCATTGCTTAATTAATGATTGTGCTTACTTTACTTAATATATCATTAATATGATATTAATTCATTTGTGCTGAGAAACCCTGGTGTTCCCTTTTTGCCACTCTTGATTACTACCACGCCTAGGGTTTCCTCTCCTGACAGATGGGCACAATTATGTTACAGAGTTGATGTTATCATAACTCCTTGTGCTATTCCAATATTTATCCTCATAATGGATGCCACAGTAAGAAAATGTCTTTCTCTGTGAAATACCAATGATTGGAGCATGTTGTTAATTTGCATTATATTAATAGTTCAACCATAATATAACTGCTATGAAGAATGCTTATGTGCTGTGTTACCCGCTGTGACATGGCAAAATTGCAGGGCATCATTGGTGTTACAGTTGACCCTTGAACAATGTGTGGTAAGGGGTGCCAGCTTCCCTGCACAGTCGAAAATTTGTGGGTAACTTTTGACTACCCCAAAACCTAGTTGTCCCTCAGTATCCATGGGGGTTGGTTCCAGGACCTACCCGCAGACACCAAAATTTGCAGATGTTCAGCTCTTGTATAAAATGGCATAGATCAGTGCATTGAGTCAGACCTCAGTCCGCAGACTCCTGATCGCAGATAGAAACCCGTACAGGTATTTCTTGAAAAACATCCATGTACAAATAGACCCATGCACTCAAACCCATGCTGTTCAAGAGTCAACTGTGTTTACAACTGGTGTTACCATAGCCGTAGTTAATACTTCTATAAGAAATGAAGAAGGTTTTCATCCAAAGTAGACCTCATCTATTCATACGTGACAGAGTTTCCATGAGGCAGAGCCAGGTACCTAGGAGCAATAAGAATAGGGACAGTGGAATTTCCAGAGGGCTTGCTTATATTCAGTGCTGTTCTGTGTGCCTTACAAATTTTTAATCACTCCTCTCAATATCTCCATAAGATAGCTAATATAATTATCACAGTTGAGGAAAATGAGACACAGGTTAAGTGTCCTCCCGAGATTGCAGTGAGGGTCTGGGGAAGCCTGGGTTGGAACATAGCATCTAACTTAAGTTCAAACCCCAAATTCTTTACCTCTAAGCCTTTTGTGGTGACTAACAGGGTATAATCACATCACCAATATTTTTACCTGGCATTTATCAATATTATACTAGATCAGTGTAATATTGGTAAGTTGCCATTCTACTTTCTCATCTGTAAAATGGTCACAGGACCAGGTAATGGTCAGGGTCAGAGGTATGGCAGGTGTTTATGATTAAGATACTACTGGGTGACACAGGGTGGGGGCGGTAACCCGTCCCTCTTGCTTTTGGGAGACTGGGATGAAGAAGCTCAAAACATAAGCCCCAGCTCCAAATCAGCCCAGCAAAGATATCTCACAGATGTATTGAATCTGGCTGCAGTCTGGCTCTGAGCTTCCTGAAAGGCAAGGTAGAAATGATGACAGGAGGTGTCAGTGAACAGAGCCATTCATGATGCTCAGAAAGTGAGTGACAGTTGCTGTTTTCTCTCCCTGCCCTAATACCACCCTCCCTGCCTGCAGGAAGACACGTCATGTCAACATCTTGCTGTTCATGGGCTTCATGACCCGTCCAGGGTTCGCCATCATCACACAGTGGTGTGAGGGCTCCAGCCTCTACCACCATCTGCATGTGGCTGAAACACGCTTTGACATGGTCCAGCTCATTGATGTGGCCCGGCAGACTGCCCAGGGCATGGAGTGAGCCTCCTGGCCTGGGGACTAGGAAGGGGGCTGGGGGACCTGGGGAAGGGAGATGAGGTAGCCCGCAGCCAATTTTCTACCTGCTTCCACCCCTACAGCTACCTCCATGCCAAGAACATCATCCACCGAGATCTCAAATCTAACAGTATCTACCTGTCACTGTCAAAGGGCTAGGGTGGGATGTCTCTTGGTGGGGATTTCTGGGAACAAAGTGGGAAGGGCACATGTCACCTGGCCCTTGCCAGGTGGCAGAGCTGTGGCTGGTATGGAGCCTGTAATAGGGTTTCTTGGTCAGGAGTCAGAGCTGTGGCTTGTTCAGGTGCTGTTCTTGGGGACTCTGGTCACAGTCTAAGGCATGGCAGTTGCGGAAGGCATTAAAGAGAGTTCCTGATCAAGGTCATGGACATGGTGGGTATGGGTGCCCTTAGAGGGGCTTCCTTGTCAGGAATCACGAGGGCAAGTATAGGGGGCATTAATTGGAGCTCCCCACCCAAGTCAAGGTTGTGGTGGGTTTGTGTGGCACTGGGGGACTTAGGGTCAGGGTTAGAGGCATGATTGATATGGAGGTGTTAATGAAAGCTTCCCAATGAGTGTGAGAGGCATGCGTATTGGGAGTCCTTGTAGTGGTCCTTAACCCCAGCGGACATCTTCCTACACGAGGGACTCACAGTGAAGATCGGTGACTTTGGCCTGGCCACAGTGAAGACACGGTGGAGCGGGGCTCAGCCCTTAGAGCAACCCTCAGGCTCGGTGCTGTGGATGGTGAGCAGGGCCAGGGTCTGGACCAGGGGCATATAGGGACATGGGCTGCAGGGCTGGGACACTGGGTGTGGAGTGGGGATGGGGATGCCTGTTTGCCTGGACTATTCATGTTTCACCTCATGTGTGTGGCTCTGAATTGTACCCTGTTTGGCTAGTGGGATCTGGGACTATGGGCCAGCCATTTGCTGACCTCCCTGGTTTCCCTGCCTGGTCTGGCCTATGAAGGCTGCTGAGGTGATCCGTATGCAGGACCCGAACCCCTACAGCTTCCAGTCGGATGTCTACGCCTATGGGGTTGTGCTCTACGAGCTCATGACCGGCTCCTTGCCTTATAGCCACATTGGCAGTCGTGACCAGGTGAGCCATTTGCCTTACTGCAATCTCCCAGACTAAGGGATCCCCTCAACCTCTAAACCCCAGATCCTTTGCACAGACCAAGAATGCCACACTTCTCCCAGAAACCCCACATTTTCTGGGATTAGAGCTCCCAGAATTCTCTGGGTCTCCTATACCTAGAATCTCCTTTTCTCCCCCCACAGCCACAACCGTCTGGGTCCTCAAAATCCAGAATCTCCCTAGGCTCCCAAATACCCAGAAGCCCTCTGGACCCCTTGACAACTACCAGTCAGTCCTCTGCCCTGGGAACTCAAAATCCTACAGATCCCTGAAGTCCAGAATCTGATTTCTCCCAGAAACAGAATCCCTTTGTGCTTCTGGAATACTCACAGATACCCACAATTATTCAGGCCTTGGAAATTTGACAGGCTTTGGGACTCTGGCAGTCACAATAATCTAGGCCCAGAACTCTCACAGTTCTGGTTCAAGGCCTGGAATCTCCCAGGCCCTCAGAAACCGAGGATCCTCTAGACTCTGATACCAGTAGTCTCTACAGCACACATGGACCCACCGTCCTCAGGCCCCAGACCCCCACAGAAATACAAGTTCCAGAGGGCTAGAATCCTTTAGCTGCCTTCTGACCCAGAAATTTAGATTTCCCACAGACCACAAATCCCCTAGAAACATATGGACCCATAATCCTTTGGGCCCCACATATCTACAGTCCTTGACTTTCCCCAAGCTTAAATCCTGGTGTTCTGCAAGCAGAGAACCCTTCCAAGGTGTCAGATACCTAGAATTCTTGGATTCAGGAGATACCACAATCAGAGCCCCATTACCCAGAATACCCCAGTTTCTCAAAAGGAGCCTCCCAAGTGTCGAGACCCCAAATGTCCTGGGCCTCCCAGCCCAGATCCTCAGATCATCCATTCCTGTCCCCTCTACCCCAGATTATCTTTATGGTGGGCCGTGGTTATCTGTCTCCGGACCTCAGCAAAATCTCCAGCAACTGCCCCAAGGCCATGCGGCGCCTGCTGTCCGACTGCCTCAAGTTCCAGCGAGAGGAGCGGCCCCTCTTCCCCCAGGTGGGTCCGGTAGCGGGGGTGGATACCCTAGGGAGGGGACTCTGAGAAGGAAGACTCTGAGGTGTGAATGTGAACTGTGCCTGTTCAAGGCTCAAGAGTTGTACAACGTGTGTGTATATGCTTCCCTGTGAAGCTGGGGTCTGGTGGTGGTTGGGTTCCCATGTGGCCCTGGATACCCCTTCTCATGTGACCCTGCCCCCAGATCCTGGCCACGATTGAGCTGCTGCAGCGGTCACTCCCCAAGATTGAGCGGAGTGCCTCTGAACCCTCCTTGCACCGCACCCAGGCTGATGAGTTACCTGCCTGTCTACTCAGCGCAGCCCGCCTTGTGCCTTAGGCCCCACCCCCAGCCACCAGGGAGCCAATCTCAGCCTTCTACACCAAGGAGCCCTGCCCACCAACCAATCGATGTTCCATCTCTGCCCTGATACAGCCCCTGGGAGGTGAGGGTGTCTTCTTGTGCTTTTCCAGTTTCTCTGGAATTGAGGGGCCCTCAAAGACAGATCACAGCCTCCTCCATAGTTTGGTTTCTGCTTGCCTTTGGAGATACTTCTAAGTTTGTGAGCTCTTCCATCTCCAATGGCTGGGATTTGTAGCAGGGATTCCACTCAGAACCTCTCTGAAATTTGTGCCTGATGTGCCTTCCACTGGATTTTGGGGTCCCCAGCACCCCATTGGATTTTGGGGTCCCTTCTCGTCTCTCCCCGCCATTCAAGGACTCCCCTCTTTCTTCACCAAAAAGCACAGAATTATGCTGGGCCTTTGCTTGTTTATTTTGCTTCCCGACTCTTCTCATGGGGTTCAGAGCTGCTGAGGGGTGGGGTGAGTCCAGGCAAGGAGTGGAGGTTGTGGGGAGGTGCGGACCACATGAACAGCGCCACTGCACGCATCACCACAGGCGGCACGATGAACGAGTACCACATTTGCCAAGCACGGCACGAGAGGAGGCCACGTCAGGCACAGACACAGACATCACGCAAAGGTGGGGATGTGGAGGACCACTGGCCTTCCATGTGCAAAGGATTCTGGGAGAATGGGTGGGGTTTGCATATTTAAAGACAGCTGTCAAAGGCAGGAAAGTGGGTAGGAGTCCCTGGGGAACTGAGGGGTCCTAGCAGTGGGAGGAGCTCCCAATGTATTGAAATGGAGTTGGGGGGAAGGGGAATCCTTGGGCTGGGTGGTGGCATTTGAAGAGGCGGGTCTCCAGAAATGGGAGATCTATGTAGGGGGACTCAAAGGTAGGAGTTTCTTAAGGATTTGGGAAATTTTGATGGGGAACAACGTGTGCTTGAGAGAGCTGGGACCAGGAGTAGGTTTCCCACGAATTTCAGGTCTCTAGGAGGGGACTCCATGGTTTTAGGGCCAGAGTGGGTTGCCTGGTGTCTGGGAGCTTCTGGGAAGGGAAAACGCACTGTGGAGGACCAGGAGTAGAGGTCTTTGGGAATTTGGAGTTTCTAAAACTAAGAAGTAGGTCCTGAGGTGACCAGGAGTGGGCTTCCCAGGGACTTGGGAATTCCAAACATGAGAAACAAGTTTAGGACCAGGAGTGAGGTTTCTCTAGGGACTTGGGCATTCGGAGGAGTGAGAAGAGGGATATTGGTGAACCAGGAGAGGGCTTCTCAGGGGAGTTGGGGATCTCAGAAGTGAGAAGTGGATTCAGGGCCCAGAGAGGGGTTGCCCAGGGATTTGGGGGTTCTCAGGGTAGGGTGTCAGTCGGAGAAGAGGCTGGCGAAAGACTTCCTCAGGCTGCGGATGGTCTCAGCTTTCACCTCGTCCTGGCTAAGGCTGGGCCTGGGCGGGGCTGGCTCTGGAAGGTTGAAGGCATTGGTCAGAGACTGGGATTTGCTAGAGAGAGACAAGGTGGAGGCATGGGAGGAAGGGGGAAGAGGAAGGGAGGAGGGGGAGAGAAACACATCGTTACCCCAGGCCCGGCCCCAGCCCTGCCCCTCTGGTCCTGGGGTGTGCCTGTGACCCTCCCACCCATTAGCACAGGCCTGAACCCTGATGGATTCTCAAGTAGAAGTTGGGGAGCCCTGGTCCAGGCTGGGAGCCCTTGGATCCAAGGTGAAGAAGTCTGGGATTAGTGGGAAGAGTCCTGGTCTGAATCTTTTCTTCAAATCTGGGCTAGGCTGGGAGGAGTGTGATAGAAAGGTGAGGATGGGCAGGGAGGTTTCCAGTCTCAAAGTAAGGCGCCCAGGAGGGAGGTGGGGACAGCTTGGACCAAGGACAGGCTGGGAGGAGCAAATCTAAGGTGGGGGGACAGTTGGATGGGGTAGCAAAGACTTTTGAGTTAAGGTGGGGCAGGTCTGAAATGGATCAGAAAGGCAGACAGGATGGTGTGATGATTTTGGGAGGAGACTGAGACCAGAAGGATTTGGGGATAGACCAGAAAGGAGCCTACACCAGTGATTTTCAACTGTGTACTGCAAAAGGAACACTGGTGTGCCACAGGAATTTTTAAAACATGCAGTATCTGACTATTTAGTCAGGGGCACTGACCTCTTTCCTCTTAGATTGTCAAGTTAAAAAATGACAACAGCCAACACAACAGTAGGCGTCCCATGTGAATGAATCAAAGTTATACCTATTTTTTGGTCAGATCAGCAAAAAAAAATACAATGTTTGATGTGCCTTACCATAAATTAATAAATTTTAGTAATTTATGTGTGCCATGAGATGAAAAGGGTTGAAATTCACTGGCCTAGGCTGTAGGAAAAGTATGAAGATGACTGGAAGGAGTGTGAAGTGACATAGGAGGACTGAATTTGAGGGGGGAGTAATTTGGAATATTAGCTGGGAGGAGTCAGGGAGGATGAGTTTGGCAGGGAAAGCTCCGAGATGAGAGGAGGACTTGGTGGGTGGAGAGGTATGAAGGAGGGTCAGCAAGGTACCCTTGGGCTGGAGGAAGGGACTTTTCAGGGCCTATTGGGAAGACTCTGGAGTGAAATTGGGTTTTCTCTGGAATCGGACACCAAGTCTGGTATGGAGGGAAAAGGACCTGGGACTGAGAGGGGTGATAGTTTGTGGGAGGGGTCTGGTCCAGACTGGAGAGCGCTGTAGACCCCTGGATAGGATCTGGGTCTGAGGAACTTGGGAGCAGGGGCTGCCCTCCTGATACAGGAGCATGTTTTGTGAGCAGCAAGACAAGGGCTGCTGTGGGGTCCCCTTACTTGAGCTGGGGATGCGGGGGTCCCCCGACAGCAGTGGTGGCAGGTGGCAGCACATCCTGGCTAGGTTTCTGGGCCAGCTGTGGCTTGGCAGGACGTCCAGCAGGGCCAGGGCCACTGGGCCGTGGTTGCTGTGTGGTGGGTGGCCCAGTGCGGGGCATGGGACCCGCTTGGCTGGCCTGGCGGGTGGGGCCAGCAGGGCCTGGCGGTTTCTGGGGTGGACCCTGGCGCTGCTGACCACCTGGTGGAGCCCCTGAGGCCTTTGGTGGAGCCTGACCAGAGACAGATGTCTGACGGGTAGCTTGTGGAGGGCCTGCCTGGCGTTGGGGAGATGGGGAGGCAGGTGGGCGGGCTGCTGGAGGTGCCCCAGGTCCTCCTGCCACTGGCCGGGATTGGCGGCCTTGACCCTGGGTCAGTGGTGGGGCCTGGGACACAGGCTGCTGGGGTGCTGATGTGGGACTTGGTAGGCGCTGGGGCAGGGGGCTGCCAGTTGGGGGTCCAAGGCCTGAAAGGTGCTGCTGGCCCTGTGGGGGTGGGCGCTGCTGCAATGGAGGTCCCTGGCGTTGTGGGCCTGGGCCCGGCTGTGGAGGGCCACCTGAGGGACAGAGAAAAAGCGTTTACATGTGAGAGCCAGCAAGTGACAGGTGGGGGGGCTGCCAGATGGCAGATGACCGGGAAGCTGGCCCCTCACTTACCCTGCGGTGGGGGTCTTTGCTGAGCTGGGGGCCCAGAGGGCTGCTGTGAGGTCTGGCGGCCCAAGGGCAGGGCTCCTGGGGATGGAGCCTGCCGTAGAGGAGTGAAACAGGAGAGGTTAAAAATAGTTACCAGCCAGTGGAGCATCAGCCAATCAGAATAACACAGGTTCCCTGTGTGCTGGGTGTTGTCCGTGTTTGTGGCTGAGCTGAAGGGATGTCAGGTTGCTGGGTGAGGACCCCCAGGGGAGGGGTCAGGAGGCACTCAGGGAAGTCAGGGTAGCAGCTATTTATAATTGCTTGATTGCCACAACATGCGTAATGGTGACACCCTTAGCCTGCTACTGATTAGCTCTGTGACACACAGCAGGACCAAGGGCTGGCCTGCCCACCACTAGCTGACCTGGCTGTGGGAGCCCCTGCCAGGAGAGGCATCCCGCTGCCGTGGCAAGGCCTGAGCCATCTTGTTGACCACGAGCTCTACGATGAGCTGCTTGTCTTCATCCTGGTGGTCACCAATGAGTGGCATGGAGGAGCCCACCACCTGGGGGAGGAAAATGGACCCAGTGAGGGGAGAGGCAGGAAGTGCACATGAGGGTGAGTGACAAAGTGCTTTAAGTTGGCAGAAGGCATGGCGGCTGCCAAGGAAACAAGCTTCATTTTGAGAGGCACTGATTTGCAGTGTGAGGAAGGCTTATCTCCTACAAGGTACTGAACAGCTTATGAGGTGCTAGCAAATTAGAGCCTTTGGGCCAAATCCAGTCCAGCACCTGTTTTTGTACAGCCCCCGAACTAAGGATAGCTTTTACATTTTTTAATGGTTGAAAAAACTCGAAAGAAGATTTCATGACATGTGAAAATCATGTCGATAAAGTTTTATTGGAACACAGCCACATTTTTAACATGTTGTCTATGGCTACTTTTGCAGAATTGAGTGTCTTCAATGATACTACATAACCCGCAAAGCCTAAAATATGTGCTGTCTGGCTCTTGACAGAAAACACTTGCCAATCCCTGCTTGGAGCTCTGTCCTTTAGAAAGAACTTTGTGGTTTGTATGGTACTTCACAGTTTACAAAGTTTCTTGCCCTTTACAAAGGACTATGGGATATATGGTGTGTTTAGACTTTAGAAAGTGCTTTGGAAATGGCACCAGTGTATACAAAATGCTTTAACATGTAAGAAGTGCTGCTGTTTACAAAGCACTCTAAATTTTCAAGGCATTTTACAGTTGACAAATTGCTGCGCTGTTTACCAGGGGCACCACTGTTTACCAAGAGCTTTAGAATTTTGCAAGTGTTTTGCTTCAATAATAAGGACTGCCCAGTTTACAGAGCTCCTTTTTACAGTGTTGTAAAGCACTTTGCTATTCACCAAGAACATCCTACTTTATGAGGTACTTCATAGTACAGAATGCCTTAGTACCAACTAGTACTCTACAGAGTTCTTTGTAGTTTACAAAGTGCATTTCTGTTTGCCAAGGACCTGTCAGTTCACAGAGCACTTTATAGTTTAACAAGTGTTTTGCTATTCACTAAGGATGTTCAAGATCACAAAGTAATTGAGAGTTTACTTAGAATTTTGCCATTTGACAGGGTGTCCCTGTTCACAAGCACTTTACAGGTTACTACGCATTTTGCCATTTGCTGAGGACATTCTGGGCCATGGAGTGCTTCCTGTCATGCACCTGCTCCTCCCTTTGTGCCCCCACCAATCCCTGGATGCTCCTACCTCAATGATGTGATCCCTTCCGTCCTTGCCATGCAGCGCTTCCACTGCGCAGATGTCCAGTCCCCCAAAAATCTCTGAGCATGTATCCACCCACAGCTTGTACCTGGCCACGCATGGGGCAAGAAAGCCTGTCAGTGCCTTGCCTGGTCAACCACACTCCCACCCTCACTTCAAATCCTCCGTGAGTTCAGGCCACCCACCTGTCAGACATGGCAATCTGCTCAAGCATTGCAGAGCCAGTGTTGGTCTTCCAGTTTCCTGAAACTGATGTTCTCCTGGGAGATGAGAGAAGAGAGATTCTTGGGAACATGAACTGCATAGGGCAGAGCAGAAGACCACTGCCTAGACTTCAATTTCTCCACTCACATGTAGGCCTTGTAGTTCTGCCCAATCTTCTGGACACGCACGTCATATTTGGCATCAATGAAGGGCTCAGCAGTGGCATACGTCTTGGTCAGTGCCACAACACTTGCAATGTCCTGGAAGTCATGCTGGTTGTCCACCTTGACCTGTGGGTGGGGTGGGGATCAGGGCCTTGGCTGGACGGGGAAGCAAATGAGGGCACCTCGGGGGTGGGGGCATGCATCCAAATAACACTGGTAAGCTATGTACACAAAAATTCAGTGCACATACCAAGGGACCTATGCATGCATAATTCTGAGCCTACTGGCTTTACATGCACACACAGACAAAGTTGGGTGTATATGACCCTGAGCGTGTTAAAAACTATTGAATAGTCCACCTTAAATAGGTAAGTGGTATGGTACGTGAATTATATCTCAATAAAGCTGTGGGAAAACTGTATATACAGTATATGCATACAGACACAAAATCAATTGTATACATAGTATACAAACAAGCACAGACACACTCCAACATACAAATAACAAGTCTGCTTTCTACATATACAGAGACAAAATCGGAAAGCATACAGGACCCCAAGACCCCCTGAATGTAAAAGATTATGTAGTGTGTGTGCAACACAGATGCATGCATATACACAGATACAGTACTGTATACACTAACAAAATAACAGGACACAAAACTAGCTGACTGCATGACAGAAAATTGGGCCAACAAAATCTAAGAATATGAGGGAAAAGGTACAAATAGATAAAAACACCACAGGACACAATCATACAGAATTACTGGTGTGTGCTGAGTACACAATATACATCTACATACATAAGAACAATGCCAGGAGCATACACCATTTCAAACACATTGGGACACTCAACCTGGGGACTCACCTTTCCCATACCAGAATGCGCATGCCCCATCTTCACAACCACGGGGTACGTTGTGCTGCTGAGCTGGTAGGGTGGGAAGCAGAGCATGGTCAGGGCAGGAGGGCTGATTGCCAGGGGTGGGGTGGTGCTGAGGGGAACCCATTCAGCAGGAGCCACATGAGGAGCCCTTTCCCAGAAGAGGCAGGTCAGAGACAGGCAGACAGCAGCTGGGGGTCACACAGCACCTCTGAGCTCATAATCGAACCCAGAGCCCCGTCTGCCTGTCCCTCCCTCCCCCACCCCCAGACTTCCTGCCCCCGCTTTCCCAGGCAGAGGCAAGGGTGGGGGCCTTTTCCGGAAAAGGGAAAGTTGTTTATACAATGACTGGATGATAGAGAAGTGATGTGTGCATGTGCGTGCATGGGGGTGTGGTGGTGAGCGTGTAGCAACTGGACCCCTCAGCCAGGCCTTGTACGTAAGCCTTGTCCACACACATTCACAACCTATACACACACACAAACCCTCAAAACTCAGATCTACACAACCAAGCCCAGACATGCCCATGCATGTTGAGACCCATGAGATGGAGAGACCTACAACCAACACAGGCTCCGAGGCACATCACACTCTCCAACTGCATAGACACTCACAGTCATTCAGCTGGCCTGGTGTTCACAGTGTGGGGTGGGAACCGACCAGCATTTCTGGCCAGCCTCCTTGCCCAGCAGCACACACTCAACACTTTTGAGCGAAGACACACACACACACAGCCCCCTCCCATCATCCAAATCCACACAACAGAGGGACTCGCACAACAGAATATTACTCACATAATTAATACAAAGACAACCCTCAGGGCACGACAATAGAAAGCAGAGGCATACATGACCCTAAAAGGCACACACAACAGAACTGGGCACATAGTCAACAGATACATATGCAACACCCTTAGACATACCCACAACAAACAGAGACACACACTTTTGGGTACTCACAGAAACTACTGAGACCCACACCACTCCTGGGCACACAAAAAGTATATCTAGAGACAGAACATGCCTTGCCATGTGTACAAAGAGAGGCATGAACACAACCAGAGAGACCATAACCCTCCTAAGCATACAGAAAACAGTCCTGGGTGTGTATACCCACACACACACACACACACACACATAGTCTCACATGCTTACACATTCAGGTGCAGGTATGCGTCAAGTTTTCCGACCCTGGGCAGGATCCAGGGGACCAGATTGGGTGACCCCAGCTCCATCATAGTATGGATGCACACAGGGCCACACCCTCCATCTGCTGTGCAGACAGCTGCCCCACGGGGTAGAGAGATGGCATTCCCGGAGGGGTGGCTGAGACAGCAGTGGTTCCCAGTTCCCGACAGGCACAGGAAGCCCGCAAGCTCAGGGTGACCGATTGCCCTTCAGGCATTGCCCTCCCTCTGCACTCCCACCTTCCTCATTTCCCAAATGACTGGCGTCACTATGGGGCACTGAGAGAGGCACCGTGTTGGATGGGGGGTGGTTACAAGGATCCCGTAGACAGAGTTGCAGGGAAACACTGCAGAGGCAGCAGATGACGTAACACTCAGGCACAGTCACAGCTCACAGAGAGGAGAAACATCCACAATTACATCTGCAACTTACCTGCTTTACAGAGATGGACACACAACTTCCAGAAACACACAAAACACTCAGGGCCACACATACACCATACACACACAACCTGAAAAGCATGCAGACAACTCTCAGGGGCAGAGACACAGCAGAAAGCTAGAGAGCTGTGCAAGCACACACACAGACACAACAGATTTCCTAGGCCCCTCTTTTTATAAACCCTCCTTGTTTCCTCTGAACCTGGGCCTGATACAACACTGGACTTGTGTATGTGTGCCTGCACATGTGTGCATGAGTGGAGCTCTGCACTCTGGGATCCTCTGGAAAGACCTAGCTTTGAGTCTTGGCCTCTCCTCTTCCTGAAACCATGTGGGACCCCAGGAAGTTTACTTAATACTCTCTGGACCTCAGTTCCCTGATCTGTACAAAGGGCACAATCAGGCCCAAGCACTTGGTGTGGTGCAGAGATTGCCAAGTATCTGTTCTGCACACCAATTTGGGCTCCATGGCCACCCACCCTCACCCAGCTCCCCAGATGGTCACACACTCAGGTGCTCTTCCATGAAACCCCATCAGTTTTTCAAAACCTGCACAATAACCTGAATCCATACAACCCCTCACATGTAGACAGTCAGCAAAACTCTGTGCTGACTCAGGTTTCAGCTGGCGTCAGAACCAGGGTCAGCGAGGGGCTGCATCAGGACTTTCCCTTCCCTCACTTCCCCCTTTGGCCCCCACCACTGACTTACTCAGCCCCCTGTCTCATTCACTCTCACTCCCCCACTTTCACAATCAGCTTCTCCAAACTCCTGGTTTACGTCTTTTGCCCCCCTTCACCGCCCCTTTGTCTCCCCAACAGTCATTTCTTCACTCTCATTCCTGGGCAGGTCAGTCAATCCTTTGGGTTTCCTCATCTGCATAATCAGAATATGAACAGTCTCTAACTCACAGGGATATTGTGAGGGGCAGATTAGTTATGTCAGGAAAAATGCTAAGCACAGTATCTGGAGCACAGGAAGTCTGCATCCTTCAAAAGTGTTAGGTACTATTATAATTATTGGTTTAACATCTCTTGGTTAGCCAACATTAACAAGGAAGCAATCTGGATTGACTGAGAGATGAACTAACACAGATTTTAGAAAAGTGCTTGATGTCCATTAAGCATTCTATAAGTGCTGGTAGTTTTTGTTGTGATGGTGTTGTTGATTGGGTTAACCTCCCTGAATTAATTCAGCTTAATTGGAAAGAGGGCAATAGAGAGTGAAGAAGAGAATTTACACAAAGACTTCAGGGCACAATACACAGTAAGTGCTCAGTAAGTGACAACTATCATCACTATCATTATTATTATTGGTCTGTCCTCCCTGATCAACTGAAGGATGTCAGTCAGCCCTCAGAGCCCTTCCCCAGGACCCTAGGGAAGATTCAGGTAGCATCTGGAAGCTGTCAGGCAGGGACTGCCTCACCCTACCTGCTACCAGGGGCATGGTAGGGGAGGAGTTGGTGGGGAAGGGGCAGGACAGGATGGGAGGGTATCAGTTTTCTCCTGACTCACTGGTCTCTTTCACCATCATTCAACTCCCCCCACCCCAAAGCTCATTAATCCACCAGCACCTTTCCTAGCGTGCCAAGCCTGGGTTAAGATCCTGAGGCCAGCTGGCATAAATTAAAATCCCAGCCATGCCCTGTGATCCTGGGAAAGTTATTCAATTCCTCTGTGCCTCATATTTCCTCATCTGTAAAATGGGAAAAAAACTGGTACTTATCTCAGAGGCTTACTATGACTTTTGAAAAATTGAATTATAGTTGACATAAATATTATATTAGTTTCAGGTGTACAAAATAGTGGTTCAATATTTTTACACATTATGAAACAATCACTGTGATGATTCTAGTTAACATTTGTCACCATACAAACTTATTATAGTATTATCAACTATATTCCCTGTGCTATGCATTGCATCTCCATGACTTATTTATTTTATTACTGGAAGTCTGTAGTTCTTAATCCCCTTCACTTATTTTACCCACCCCATTCACCCTCTGACAACCACGAGTTTGTTCTCTGTATCTATGAGTATGTGTCTGTTTGGTTTGGTTTGGTTGGTGTTTTAGATTCCATATATAAATGAAATCACATGATATTTGTCTTTCTCTAGCTTATTTTACATAGCATAATAGTCCCTAGATCCACCCATGTTGTTGCAAAAATTGTGACCTTTGTGAAATAAATTATGCTGAATGCCTGGTACACAGTTGGTGCTATATAAATGCTATTTGCCTGTGTTTTCCAAGCAGGGTTAAGATCCAGGCTCTGGCTCCAGGCCACTGAGTTCAAATCCCAGTTGTGTCACTTATTGTGATCTTGAAAAAGTCAACTTAATCTCTCAGTGCCTCAGTTACCCCACATTGTATTCCTCCTCCGTTCACCTGCCTTATCTCCTTCCACTGCTTCTAATCAGTCTCCTCTCTGCCTCCCCACCCTTCATCCGGATGTCAGGATCTACCAGACAGGAATTTCAGTGTGTGCTCGGTATACAGTAGGTGCACAAGAAGTGTTTTTTCATGAAATGAATTAATTTGGGCTTCCTCCACGGGGAGTTTGTGGGCGTGGGTAATTGGATAGACCATGGAGAGTTTGGAGACTTTAGGTAATTGCACTGGGGGAATCCTGACTCTAAAGCCCTCCGTTGGGGCTGCCTGCAAGGACTGGGACCAGACTTGGAGATGGGGGAGGGAGATGACCAGGGCGAGGCCCAGGGGGAGGGAGAGGAGAAGGCTGAAGCTTCTTTCGGCAGCCATCGTCCCGCCCCTTGGCCACCACTGACGGTGGGCGGATGAGTAATGCATCCAGGAAGCCTGGAGGCCTGTGGTTTCCGCACCGCTGCCACCCCCGCCCCTCGCGTGGACATTTATCCTCTGCCGCTCAGGCCCTGCCGCCATCACCGCAGACCCAGCGTCTAGAGAGGCTACACCAGAGGTAGGCAGGGGCCTAGGCGGCCTCAGGGCTGGGCTGGAACTTTGCTGTTGCGGGACATCTGGCCGGTCAGCCTGAAAGGCAGCCACCAGTACCCTGGGCTGGTCAAGGGGGAGAGGACGGGTGGGGTTGGGGGTGGGGTGGGGCTGGAACTGCTCTAAACCCCTTCCAAACCCTGATACCCATTCCAACTCCCCCAAGCTCATGAGCCCTTAATATCACAGACACTTCCCAAATGGCTACCTCCCCTAAATTCCCTCATTGCCCCCCCAGATCCCCTATACCCAAACTTCTGAAGCTCCCCCAACTCCCCAGCTCCACCAGTAACCCAGATTCCTAAATCCTCAACTCTCTAGAAACCTCAAAACTTCCTCTGCTTCAAAATGCCTCTGGGATCCCCCCCTTAAGCCCCTAGTTCCTCAACTTCTAAACCCCCAACCTCCTCCAAATTCCTCAGCCTCCTTCAACTTCCCGGACTCCTCTATCTCTCAGTATGCACAACCCTGAAACTCCCAACCTCCCCCCAGATTCCTACATTTCCCCAAACCAAAAATTCCTCACCCCCAACTCCTCTGCTTTCTGACTTCCCAAACCCCACTAAGTCTTCAAACTCCCCCAGCCCCCTTTTCCCCAAATGCCACAACCCCATAATCTAACCAGTTACCCAGTCCCATAAACAGACTCCACAACTCTGAAACTCTCCCAATCCCCTAGTCCCCTAAAATCCTCTGGGCTCTCAAATACCCACCCCCTTAAGATCCCCAAACTCCCCAACTCCTCTAGCCCAAGTGTGACAGCCTAATCCTGTCTGCTGGTGAGGGTGGAACAGGATGGGGTGGGAGGCCTTGCCCAGGCCCTTGGATCAGCTGGGGTGGAGGCTGCCTGACTCTTCCTCCCCACTCTTGCAGAACCCACTATGGCCCCCTTTGTGCCCCTGGCCTCCGGCATCCTGTTGTTGCTGTGTCTGACAGTCCCCAGCCTGGCCTGTACCTGTGCCCCACCCCACCCACAGATGGCCTTCTGCAGCTCTGACCTTGGTGAGTGTAGCCCACAATGCTCACACACTGTGCTTTACTTTCCCTCTCAGTCCAGTGGGGTTCAGGATGGAGCTCACCTCTAGAACAATTCCACTCAGCCCTGCCCTGACTCTGCTTTTGCCACACTGGTATTCTCACTGGCTTCCTTTGATTACTCCAGGCCCAGTCCCTCCTCAGGGCCTTTGTAGTGGCTGCTCCCTCTGCCTGGTACACCCTTCTCCCCAGGTATCCATATGGGTGGCTGCTCCAAATGTTACCTTCTTAAAATTTTAACCCCTGCCCCCTAGTACTCCTGACTCCCCTTATCCAATTCTGAAGTTCCCCATCACAGTCAATACCTTCTAACATTCCATAGACTTAATCTATTTTGCTTGTGTTTAGCCTTTGTCCTCCTGGCTAGAATGTGAGTTCCACAAGGGAAGGAATTTCTGTGTTTTATTCACTGTTGTGTCCCTAACAATCAGAGCAGTACCTGGCATACAGCAGGCATTCCAAAATATTTGTTGAGTGAATGAACACATGGTGACTATATGAAAAAGGCTTAAATAAAGCATACCTGGCAAAGAGTGGGCACTCAATGTATGGGTGAATCATTTAACAAATGTACAAATCTCTCAGTGTGTTGTCTGGCATCAGTGATCCCTATTTAAGTATATGCTTTGCTAGTATGATTATTGTGATTGTTTTATTTTTACTGTCTCACACAGTCCATTTGACTTGTTTCTCCTCTCCTCTCCTGCAGTCATCAGAGCCAAGTTCATGGGGACAGCAGAAGTCAACCAGACCACCTTATACCAGCGTTATGAGATAAAGATGACCAAGGTATTCCTCCTGCCCCTTCCTCAGCAGTTCCTAACATCTTCCTGTAAAAAAAAAAAAAAAAAAAAAAAAAAAAAAAAAAAAAAAAAAAAAAAACCCTCTGGCCATCAGTTGGGAAGAAGTTAGTTGTGATCTCAGGATGCTATATAAAGAAAGTGGAGTGGGAAGATCATGTCAGTAAAAGATACTCTTTTTATCCATCAACAGATGTTCAAAGGGTTCAACACCTTGGGGGATGCTGCTGACATCCGGTTTGTCTACACCCCGGCCATGGAGAGTGTCTGTGGATACTTCCACCAGTCCCAGAACCGCAGTGAGGAGTTTCTCATCGCTGGTGAGGCTCTGCCCCCTAGTCCTGGGCCATGCCACTTGTCCCTCAGATGCTGCAGGGCAACCCTGACTGGGCAAGGCTCTGAGGGAAGGGTCCCAGTTGAAATGGGGACCACCCCAATTTCAGCCTATCAGAAGGCCCCCAGCAGAGTCTATGCTCCAGGGATGCCAAGCAGGGCCACCCTGCCCATCCCCCACCCCCTGCCCCAGCCAATCAGAAGCTGCCTGTTGTCTCTTCCCCAGGACAACTGTGGAACGGGCACCTGCACATCACCACCTGCAGTTTCGTGGCTCCCTGGAACAGTTTGAGCCCCGCTCAGCGCCGGGGCTTCACCAAGCTCTACACTGCTGGTTGTGAGGAATGCACAGTGAGTGCTTGGGCCCTGCCTGCCACCTGGGGAGGGCTCCTTGGGCTCTTCCCTAAACCATGGTTTGTTTCTTGCTCCTTCTGGATATTCCTCGCCCTTGTGGCTGCTCCCCAAACCTTTGGGTTACCCCTGATCTTTCTTGCTGTTCCCTTAAACCTAAGACTGTTCTTCTGGACATTCTGGTTGTTCCTTTGGCCTATGCCTCACACCTGGGGATTCACTGTTCTAGCTGCTTTCTGCCCTTCTAACTCTCCCTTGTGACTATTCTGTAGTGCTGATGTTTGTCCTTACCCCCCTGGGTTTGTTTATTGGTTCTCTAGATGTTCTCCAAGAATCCAAAACACTGTTCCCCAACCCACTGACTCTTCCCCAGCACATCTAATTGTTGCTCTCCAGCAGTGACTGTTCTACATACACGGGTGTTAGAGTGCCCTTCTGACTATTCCAGGACTGTTGCCTGTTGTCCCCGAATGTCCTCTGACCCACTGACTTTATCTGAGCCCCACAGCTCCTTCCTGTATTTAAGTACTCCATCCACCAGCTGTTCCCTGTTACTGCCAGTTGTTCCCTATCCTATAGGATAGTTCTCAGGAGACTCACCTGACTGATCCCCACAACTCCTCAACCACCAAGAAACTGATCTTTTCACTGGATTACTTTCACCTCATCAAGTCCAATAACTATTCCCCAAATGGGAGGAACTGTTCTTGAGTCTGTATCCAAGTGGATACAGCTCAATGTTGAATGCTGAGGAGAGGAAAGTTCTGCTCCATAGGGGACGCAGGGGTAGGAGAAGCCCTCAGAGATGTGTCTCCCTCCCCTCCTCCAGGTGTTTCCCTGCTCATCCATTCCCTGCAAACTGCAGAGTGACACTCACTGCTTGTGGACGGACCAGCTACTCACAGGCTCTGACAAGGGCCTCCAGAGCCGCCACCTTGCCTGCCTGCCACGGAAGCCAGGGATGTGCACCTGGCAGTCCCTGCGCCTCCGGACTGCCTGAATCCTGCCCCCAGCAGAAGCCAACACCCATACAGTATTCATCCCCTTTCCCACTCCTGTCTTTGTTTCTTCAAGACAATGAAATAAAGACCTACCACTCAGCAGGCAGTGTCCCTGTGTAGTGTCTGGGAACAAACTCATATCACTGATGACCTGGTGGGAGCACTCTGGGACAATGCTGAGGGGATAAAGGATGCAAGGTATTGGCTTTTTATATTTAAAAAAAAAACCCTCTGGCCATCAGTTGGGAGGAAGTTAGGTGTGATCTCAAGATGCTATATAAAGAAGGGGGAGGGGGAGGATCATGTCAGTAAAAGAGACTCTTCCCCTCATCCGTGAACAGATGTTTAAAGGGTTCAGTGCCTTGGAGGATGCCCCTGACATCTGGTTTGCCTACATCCCAGCCATAGAGAGTGTCTGTGGATACTTCCACCAGTCCCAGAACCACATAATTCTCTCCGTTGACATTACCATTGGTGATCTGCAATGTCAGTAATTTAACCCGTGTTATCAACCACAGTTTATGGGATAATTTCTCTACTCAACACATTAAAACATTTCACTAGACTAATTTATAAATCCTATTCGCACAGGGCTCTGTAGTTCATACATTACCCACTGCTTGACAAATCACTACCTCATTGGCAAATTCCCCTATTCACAAATCCCTCACTGACAAATGCCTTATCAGTTGGCTAACAGCTTTCCTCTCCTTGGGCATTGTCCTGATGTCATCCAGTGAGGATGAATCCAAGCCTGTGGGTGTTATTGTCCCCATTCTTAGGTTTTGTACTGTGAGTTTGACTTGAGCTAAAGGGGAAAGCCCCAGGGGTCCCAGACCCCCAACTCCCACATAAGCAGCCAGAGAGTCTGGGGGGAGGAGCAGCCTTAGCCTCCCCTCCCTCACTATGGCCTGGCAGATATTCCTTGGAAGTGGTTGTTTGGGGAATAGGAAAGATGGGCAGAAGGTATGACCTGGAAATCCCTTTCTCTCCCTTCTCCTACCTCTCCTCTCCTTACTCTTCTGACCAACTTTGACAGAAGTGAAGTGTAGGTAAGGTTTCAAAATCAAAAGCAACCAAGTACATCAGCCTACACCTCTCCCCGTATCTCCTTCTACACAGCTGCCCCCTCACCAAAGCTGGGGCTTCTAGATCAGAGGCTCACATTTCTGGTTCATCTTCCCCCATAAGACCTGAGCAAGGGATCCTCCCAACACTCCCTTCTTTAGGCTTCCCTGCTCCCACAGCTGAGTCCAGGCCCCTCTGGGCCCTTTCCAGTTCCTGGCTCTTGCCTCTTAAACACCAAAGGTCTTGAATTAAGTGAGGCCCACAGGAACCAGAAATTCTGATCGGTACAAACATTCAGTGGAACACTCAAGTGACCTGCTGACCTGAGTCTGCTTGAAAAAAACTCTCCACTATATCTTTTTTGGTAAAGGAAAGGACCCCCAAATTCCTTCCCATTGGACTATTCACTGCTCCTGCCAATAAGAACCTGGCTCTCCTCCAGGGCATTCTGGATCTCCAAGCATGGCCCCCTAGATCCTCTGTGGTCCTGTCCTTTTGCACTCCTAGAGGTTCCCCCAAGGGCTCAAGATTTGTCCCAGATCAGGATGGGTAGATTTTAAAAACTCAGTGTTTATCTGCTTAAGCAGGGGACACCCATTACAGTAACAATTTCTATGTCAACATCTATACCTTGGTAATACTTTGGGGGGGTCTGAACCCTGGCTACCAAAAGGAGTAAATGGCAGCCCTCAGTGATGGGTATAACTGTAAGGGAAGGGCCTAGGCCCTGGTTTGGCCCTTGTGGCTATGCCACTATTGCCTCAGCTGCCTGCAAGAGTATGGCAGTTCCTGACAGTTCACCAAACTCTAGTACCAAAAGCTGTCTGCACTCTTATGCTGTTTGTTCCCTGACCACAGCGACAGTTCCCTGAGCCCCCAGCCATTTTAACCCCTGGGAGGAAGATGACATAGAAAGTGGTGGTGGAAGGATGGAGCCCAGTGTGGAGGCCACTGTCCTGCCAACCTGCCACTTTCAGGTGGTACCCTGGATCAAAACATTAATGCTTCAAGGCAGGGTAGACCACCACGCTGTGCTCTACTGCAGCCCTTTTCACAGAGCCCAGGGCAACATACAAGGCCACCTCTCCCACATCCCGGCAGGAGCTCCTGGCAGGGTATCAGTAGTCCTGAGGTCACTATATCTCCCCATCATACTTCTAGAAATTCCACTAAAGTGAGTAAAGTGAGTTACCCCTGCCCCCACCCCAGCATTCAGTGGGTCGGTGAATCTCTGCTTGGGAGAGAACCTGATGGCCGAGGGGAAGCACATGGGGAAGACAGCCCTGTGAGGTGTTCAGTGTGAGGTCCAGCTCAATGGTAATCTGGGGGCTGGCCTTTCCCTCAGTCAAGCTTCAGTACTTCTCCATAAAAAAATGGGCTTCACAGTCCCTACCCAGAATCCTTCCAAGGTCTGTGCTAGGGATCAAGGATGATCCATGGATATATTCACCCCTCAGTAATTTTTCAGGTCAAAACACGAATGTCTCTTAACAATAATTTCATGTGTAATATTACTAACAGTGATCCAATTTCTAGATAGGTAATTTAGTATAATGATTAAGAGCATGAATGCTGGATTCAGGTCACTTGTATTCAAATCCTGCCCTTTCCATGTATTAGCACTGTGTTCTTGGGGAAATTACATTACCTCTTTGTGCCTCAGTTTCCACATCTTTAAAATAGGGATAAAAATGCCTAACTCATAGGGACAATGTGAGCATTAAATGAAGTCATACATGTAAATTGCCTAGAACAGTGATAGACACATAGCATTACAAGTATTATTTATTAGTAGTATGATAAATATAATTTAATGTATAACTTTGCAAATAGTGTTTAAAATTAGGAATGATAATTTATAATATTAGAAATAACATATAATATCAGTAGGAATAACTTAATGTACCCTGGAAACCTTAGTGTAATTCATGATCCTGATAATCTCCCCCAGAGATGTTACAAATATTTATTATGTTCATTTGTTGTTTCTCTTATTACAATGATTCTTGTATACTGCTTCCCAGTGTACAAATCCTGCCAGTGAAAAATACCAACATTTTCAAGACTTCTGAGGACCACCCCTCCCCTCAGTGATAATGTTCTCACTATGCAGTGTTCACTATGGATGAAAAGCTACATTTATAAATCTCTACTCTCACCAAGACTATAGGTGACAAACCTATAATGCCTTAGGAAATCTTTCCTTTAATTAAAAAGTCCCCTCTCCTGATGGTACAAACCCCTTCTTTCACAAATACTCCACTAACAAATACCTCTGTTGAGCTACCTCCGTATCCATAGATACCTCTTTGACATATCCATACTGATAACCCCTGTTGACAAATCTTCCTATTCACAAATACCCAGCAGTAATCTGTCACCCCTGGTAGACTCCAGTGACAAATATCTCTCTTAACAATTATTCACCATTGGCATATCCTCCAGTGACTACCTAGTTGACAAATTTCTCTATTCATAAATGTCTTTCTATGATATAATTCCCATTGACAACCTCCACTGATGAATCTCCCTATTCATATATCTTGACCCACTGGCATATCTCCCCATTCAGATATGCCCATCAAAGTAATCCTATTGATGACCTAACTTGTCATATCTTTCCATTCAGAAATACCCACCATTGCTGTCTATCTCATCGATAAGACTGTCTAAAGTTCCTTCCATTTATAAAACCCCATCCACCCATCCATATAGCCCCTATTGATTGGCACATTACCCCATCTTTAAATATCTCTAATTAGAAAATCTCCCTGCTGGAACAGGTCCCTAATATATTACCCCCTATGTGGAAACATCTCTTTCTCACCCTTAATAACTGATGAAGAAGTAGATTTCTATAAGTCCAGCTTTTTATTTTAATTTTAAAAATTGATTTGAGATGGAGGGAGGGAGGCAGAGGGGGGGAGAGAGAGAGAGAGAGGGAGAGGGAGAGAGGGAGAGAGATACTACTTTATTGTTCCACTCATTTATGCATTCATTAGTTGCTTCTTATATGTGCCCTGACTGGAGATCAAACCCACAACCTTGGAGTACTGGGATGGCATGCTAACCAACTGAGCTACCTGGCCAGGTCTGACCAGCCTTTCTTTTTATGAGCAGTGACTGACACCTATATCTCACTATCCAGTACCAAACACCTCCTATGCCATATCGGTAAAATCTGAGGACCAAACCCAGTTACACTGTAGAGCCCCAACCAAAGGAAAGGATTGGGGCACAAGTTCTCTCTGCATGTGGGAGTGAAGGTGGAGCTTAAATAAAAAGATTAGTCGAAAGTCTGCATAAGAAGCTGTTAGAACCCCAGACTTACTCCCCAACTACCAATCCTTACTTCAATAGAAGGCTAAAGGTTTGATCTCTTGAAACAAGAGTAAAATAGCAGGTTCATGTGGGCAGAAATGCCCAGGCTGCACCTCCCTGTTGTTGACTATCCATCACTGAATTTGGGCCTCCTTCTGAACCTTTGTGGAGAACAACAGCTCCAATGGATAGAGGTGGAGCCGTTGACAACAGAGGCCCAGACTCGGTGTATTTTGCCTCCACCACACAATAAGGGGGCCTTCACCTAACTCTAGGCCTCTTGAAAAAAGTAGTATTAGATGGATGCTTTCTTAATTATTTTCTGGTTGGGGGTGAGCTACCCCCAACCACCACCATATCTGTTAGGCCTCTGCCATGAATCCTGCCTTACTGCTGGTCCCTTCTTTGCTCCTAGCTCTGTCTATGACCACTCTTAGGGTAAGCCTTTGGGTGCTAGCTACCACATCCCATGCTGTTTATTGTAACTCAGACATGGATAAGTCTGGGCAGACCTCAGAGAGGCCACCAACACAGGGGCTCACAGTGAGGTTCCAGAAGAGCAGATAAGGCCCACTGAAGTAGTAGAACCTGGCAGGGAGGTGCTCTGAAAAATTATTTTTTTCAGGACTCTTGGGGATGGAGAAAATCTTGAATACTTGAACTCCAAAGAACCTCCTGACATGTTTCTCCCACCCCTAGTCCTTGTGGCTTAATTCCTGGGGCACATCCTCCTCACTGAGACCATGAAGCATTATGAGTTCAAATCACCAGGATACCCTGAACATCCCTTCCCCACACCTGTCTCCCCATCAAAATATAAGCCCCTGATCCAGTTCTTGCTGAGGGAATGGGGTGGGTCTCTGAGAATCAAATGCTACTAATGTGATATGATACCCAAACCCCAGACCCTCACCACATAAATGTTCCTTAGATTCAGTGTCCCTCTCCCTTTCCTCCCTTCATAGACAATCAAGGTTCCTAAAGGGGTTCTGAACTTATGGTTCATGGAAGTACCCAAATATAAAGAACAATGTAGACCCAGCCAGGTGGCTCATTTGGTTGGAACATCATCCCATACACCATAAGGTTGTGGGTTCGATCCCCAGTTGGTGCACATATGCAAGGCAACCAAAAGATTGATGTTTCTCATATTGATGTCTTTCTCTCTTTCTCTTCCTCTCTTTATAAAATCAATTTAAAAAACATATACTCTGGTGAGGATTTAAAAAAGGTTTTTTGTTTAAAAAAGAAACAAAAACAAAAAACAAAACAAAACAGTGTGGTTATGTCTACACGCCCACCAAAACAGCTGTGGTGACATTACCAGGAGAGGTTCCCCTTCAGGAATTCCTCATCACAGGTCAGCCAGCCTGTCCTTACCTTGCATGAACTCTTCATCCTCAGCCTTCCTGTTCCAGCCCTGGAATAAAGTGTCCCCTTCCTGGGGCATTGTCCTTCAAAGTGGCCCCTACCCCAGCATATTGTGTTTCCCAATTTCAGTCAACCACAGCTTATTTTGCCCCTGACTCATAGTGTCCTGAATCTTTCATACTGACCACTTGGCAGGGATCAGTCTATCCTAGCCAAAGGACATCTAGTCACACTTTACTGACCATCAGGACATAGCATCTGTCCCCTCTAGGCTCTTTGAAGGATGGGAAGCTGCACTTCAGGGAATGAGTGGTATATCTTTAGAAGTGGCTTAGGGAGGAGCACATTGGAGAGGCTTCTAAATATCTAAAGGAAAGGATACCACTGGGTCTTGAATGTGCCCCTCGGGTAATCCTGCAGGCACAGTGTCAGCCCTTCTCTGTTCTTTCTGCTCCTTGCTCCTGCTTGCCAGTTTTCACTTCCACTCCTTGTGTCCTGCTCCTTATTCCATGCCTCCTGTTTCTTCTCCATGTTCCATATTGCTCTCCGTCCTCCTGCTCCCCTGTCCTTACTGTCTTCTTTCCTCCCTGCTCCCCACTCCTCCCTGTTTCACCATTTGCCATTCCCTGTTCCTTGGCTCCATTGTTCCCTGGCTCCTCTGCCCTTCCTTAGTCCCTGCTGCCCTTCTCTTCTAGGAGCAGAAACTATGAGGAGAAGCATTTGGAGAGCAGTACTCTGTCCAACCACCTCCAGGTGCTTCCCTGCCACCCTCTCAAAGCCACATACCTGGATTCAACCTTGCAGTATCCACGGAGGGACATCCGCTTGGCTGAGCACTTGTGAGAACATGAAGCCATGAACTTGGCTACCTTCCCTGGTGACCCAATATCTGCTATTGAATTTTCAGGTACAACAGGCTCCTACCTTACACCCACACTTTTACTTAGTCACAGTGAGCTGGAAACTCTCCACCTTCCTCAAACTCCTAAACCTCCCTAAGCCCACTAACTTCCCCCAATTGTCCCCTCAAGCACCCCAAAGACCATCAACTTCTAACTGTGCTGAGGAATCTATCTGGTCATATTCTGTTTCTTGATCTGGGTGCAGGTGACAGGAGTATGTTCAGTGAAAATTTAGTGAGCTGTACACTTATGATATGTCTCCTTTTCTGGACTTCTTATATTTCAATGAAATTGGCCCTTCGAAAGTAATCCTCTCACCCTATGACATATCTCTCCTGCTCCTTCCTTCATTTCCTCACTCACTCCTACCCTCTCTATTTCACACAATCATGGCATCCCTGACCCCAATTCTGACCCCAAAGCACCCTCTCTTTCCTCATTGCACAGGGACCATGAATCTTGGGTACAGAGAAGGAACTGGATTCAGAGAGACCTTGGCATTGGACTCCACCTGTGACATTGTGAACCCTCTTTAAATATTTGCTGAGCAAATCATCTGTAATGCAGGCAGCAAGGGAGGTGAATTCCCTATTGCCACAGCACCCCCTACCCCTAGGTCTACATGACCAGGTTGATGTAAGCAGATCACCAGGCTACAGAAGCTGGGTTGCAGAGAAGTCAAAGTGTGCTTAATAAGTGTCCTCCCATGCACCCCACTCCTAACTGGTGACTACTTAGACACACTGAGCTAAACAGCCCTGAGGATTTCTGGTGGTCTACAATCTGGGTGGGAGTAGATGTGGTAGTGGAGCCAAAGTCCTGACATGTGTCTCCCACCACATGATGCAGGCTAAGCAATCTTCCCATCAGAGCTTCAAAGTACAGGGTAGGGAGAACTGCTTCTGCAAATCCAGGCCTAGCTTTTGCCCCTCCATGCTGACATTGAGTTGGGGGTCAAAGAGGAATTAGGGGTGGCAAGCTGGCCTGCAAGAACTCTGATGCCTTTGCCACCACCTGCCCCTACTACCCACCATTAATTCTGTCTTATTCCTGGCCTCTGAAGTTCTGTTCTTTGTGTCCCTGACAAAAATAGCTTCTATACAGCTGCAGAAGAGTGAGGAGGTACAACTTCCCTACTAGATATCAGGAATTAATGAGAAAATATAGTTATTAAGAGAGTACTGCATTGGTATAGGTATAGAGAAAGTGACCAGTGGAGTAGAACAGAGTCTAGAACCTGCGCCATACATATATGAGATTTCAGTATATGACAGAGGTGACACAGCAAATCAGTGGGGAAAAAGTTGCCTATAAGGAAAAAGATGAAGCTGGATCCATACCTACCTCACACTATATATGAAAGTCAATTCCAATGAATACATGTAATAAAGATATTTGTTATGAGTGCTACTTGCTTGCTATGTTGAGAATAGTATTATGTAAGTGAATGGATGTGATGGCCATTCTGTAATGCACATAGAAAAGTATTAAAGAACACATGTAATAAACATGTTTGTAAGAGTGTTAAAAAAAGAAAATCAACTTCAGACAGATGAAGAATTTAAATGTCAAAAACAAAGTTTGCCACTTTTATTGACTACTAAAGTTCTGTGTGCAAATAGATCTATATCTGGACTTTTAATTTTTCTTCCTTTAGTCTGTCAGTTTGTTTATTCATGTGTCAGCATCATACTGTTTAAGTAAGAAAAGCTTCATGCAACACATATTTGCTGGCAGAGGTATTTAACTCCTTGTAGGCTGGTATGACTAATCCCCCTGCTCTCAAATTCAGGGTTTCCCTGGCTATTGTTGCAGGTTTTTGTTTCCATATGAACTTTAATATTAATTTGTCCAGGTGCAGATAAAAGTTTATAGGTATATTTTGGAGGGTCAAGTTAAAGTTTTAACTTATAAACTGAGAAGGGGAACTGACATTTTCATGATGTTAATTCATCCTATCCAAGAACAAGGAACAACTTTGTATAAGTCTACCTTTGTATTTTCCAGGAGTGTTTTAAGCTTCTCCTTATATAAGTTTGCATACCCCTTGTTGACTTTAACCCCAAGTATTTTATCTTTTTTTCTTTTGTTATCATAAGTGGGGGTTTCTCCTCAATTATACATTATATCTGATTATTTGCACATGTGAAAACTACTGACATCTGCATTTTGATTTCATATTCTGTTACTGAATTCTTTTATTGTTTGAATTAGCTTTATTATTGGTTCTTTGGGAGATTTACAGGTGGACTATCATATCATCTATAAACAGAGATACTTTTATGTCCTCTTTATCCATTCTTACAACTATACTTGGTTTTCCTAATCTAATTGCATTGGTCTAATATCCCCAAGTACAATATTGGAAAGAAGTGGAAACAGTGGGCATTTTGTCTTGTTCCTGATCTTGATGGAAATGCCTTCAATGTTGTCCCATTAAGTTGATAACTCTAGGATTGAGGTATACACCTTTTATCATGTTAAGAAGGTATCAGTTGATTTGTATTTTTGATTGATTTTTATCAGAATAGGTGTTGAATTTTGTCAAAGGTGTTTAAAATATTGATGGAAATGATCATATAGTTTTCTTCTTAGATCTGTTCCCAAAAGTAAACTCACTTGGTTATGCTATATTATTTTTAATGTAATTTTGAATTCATTTACTAATATTTTACTTAGGATCTTAATATTGATATTCATTAATAAAAATGGTCTATGCTTTTTATGCTATAAACATTATAATTGCTTTAGTAAATAATGTGGAAGTTTCTCTTCACTTTCTGTTCTCTAGAACAATTTATGTAGCATTGGGATTAACTGTTCTCTAACAGTTTGGCAGAATTTCCCTATGAACATCTGGGCCTAATGCTGGTTTTATAGGGTAGTCCCATACTAACTCTATTTTTTTAAAAGATTTTATTTATTTATTTTTAGAGAGGGAAGGGAGAGGGAGGGAGAGAGAGAGAAACATCAATGTGCGGTTGCTGGGGGACATGGCCTGCAACCTAGGCATGTGCCCTGACTGGGAATCGAATCTGCAATGCCTGGTTCGCAGCCCACGCTCAATCCACTGAGCTACACCAGCCAGGGCAATAACTCTATTTTTTAATGGAAATTGGATCATTAAGCTCCAATGGGGTCAAGTTTTGTTAACTGTGTTCCCATGGAAAATTATCCATTTTATCTGTATATGCCTTTTAATATTTTGACTTTTGGAATCATCCTAATGTCTTACATTTAAAAATATAAAATTAGATCAGTATAGTTAAGGAATAAATTAAAATTTAATACAAAGAGAAACAATCTACATTTGAACTAAAATAACACAACCATGCTGAATGAGAAATAACATGAACAAAACCAAGGAACTCTTGAATGCAGTACTTTGGCTATATATCCTCCTCTGTAGACATAAAAAGGGCAAACAAGTCTCAAGCTGTATCTTACTAGGTTTGTTTTACACAGTTGTATGGGTGTTGAAAATCTAGAAATGCTTTCTGTGCATTGTAGGATTGATTGAGCAAATAAGTAAATATACTGATGATGTCAGAGGCTAAGGTTCTCACTGTTAGAGAAAAGAAATAGCAATATAGAATGGGAAAAGGCTAGAAGGAACCCTGGAATGTGTTAAATTAGAATTGGAGGTATCAGTATGAATACACTTCATATGCATATATTTGAAATTTCCTGGCTCTGTACAATGAAGGAGCCTAGATTCAAGGACACTCCAGTAGCAATGAGTACACGTAGTTGCCATACCTTGGCTTTGAAATACCATTATCCTAGGGCTGAGGCTGGGAAAGAACAAGATATGCTTGGAGGTGATGTCAGTGAAAATGAGAGAGTAAGGGCCATAAAAATCCTCTCCTTCATAAAATCAATGAGAATACCAGCAAAAATTATCAAAATCATTTTTTCAGAACTTTGAAAATTGACCACAGGCTTTTTAAAGGGTTTATTTATTTATTTTTAGAGAGAAGGGAAGGAAGGGAGAAAGACAGGCAAAAAATCATCGATGTGTGGTTGCCTCTTGCACACTACCCGCTGGGGACTTGGCCCACAACCTAGGCATATGCCCTGACTAGGAATCAAGCTGACGGCCCTTTGGTTTGCTGGATGGTATTCAATCCACTGAGCCACACCAGCCAGGGTTTGAACATAGGTTTCTAACAATTAAAAAATGCCCAAATCTCAGTAAAAACAGTAAGTTTTGTGGCATTTGAACACGCCCTCTTCCCATCCCTTCCCCCTACCTCCACAACAGCCTTGAAAATCAAGAGCCTTGCAATCCTAAAGTAAACCATCAGCTTAGCAACCATAGAAGGAGGCAGAACAAGGTTGAAGTCCCTTCAAAGTTCCATTCTCAGAGAGCTTTTCTTCATTTGGACGGTCTGGTACTTTCCTAGAAAACTCCACTCATGGGATTTGTCTATTTGACCTGACTCAGAGTTCACCTGGTTTGAATAGTTTTGCCTGAGGGTGATTTTTAGAAACAATCAGCAGCAATTGTTTAACATAGAAGGTACTTGAGGCAGTGATTACAGCTATGACAAACAATAAGCTGACCAAAAAAAATTAAATTAAATTAAAAAATAAAAATAAATTAAAAAACAAACCCTAACAGAAAAGTTGAGTAATGAAATCTCCATAGGAGGTTTTAAAAAGCTCTGACATATTCCTTGGAGTCTAGAAAGCCACAAATATGTGTAAGACTGTGTACATGCTCAGGTACTCTGGCTGACCTCGAGGCTCTGCACAAGTAGTAAGTAAGTAAAGGCTAAGGCAAAGTTGTAAGCTATTTACCACATGCACAAAGGGCCCATCAGCAAAAGCTTGGAGACTTATTGATTCTATGTGTTTAAAGAAATATAGCCAAAGACACTGAAATAGAGAACAGGCTGACAGTGACCAGAGGGGAGAGGGGAGGGAATTTCAGGGGAGAATGGGAAGGGTTTATAGGAACAAATATAAAGGACACATGGACAAAAATTAGGCAGGGGTGGCAATGGGAGGGAGGTGGGGAGGGAGGGGTGGGTGGGCTGGGATGGGAGTAAAGGACAGAAAACTGTACTTGAACAATGATTAAAATAAAATTAGAAAAAAGAAATATCTGTCCAATCATTAGCTGACCACTAAACTAATGGAGCAGATACTTCAGTGGTCACATATGACAAAGAATACACTTTACATAATTAGTTCAGGAGCATCACTAATAAAACAAAGAATAATAAAAACAAAACCCTGGGCTGGAGAAGAGTCTCATTTCCAGAGTTGCCACATTATATTATTTAAAATGTTAAGTTTTCAACAAAATTTATGAGACATGCACAGAAGCAATAAAATATGCCCCAAACACAGAAAAATAAAGCAGTCAATAGACACTAGGCTTCCATGAGGAAACCCAGATGTTGGAATAAATAGACTATAAATCAGCTATTTAGAATATTTTCAAAGAACTAAAAAAAAAAAAACCTATCTAAAAAACTAAACTTTTAAAAGTGTAAGAATGGTGTTTTAACAAATAGAGACTATCAATAAAGAGATAGAAATTATAAATAATAGAATTCTGGAATTGAAAAATACAATAACTGAAATGAAAAATGAGGGGTTCAACAGTAGATATGAGCTGGCAGAGGAAAGAATCAGTGAACTGAAGATAGGGTAACAGATTACCCAATCTGAGGAACAGAAAGAAAAAAATAAACAAAATGAACAGAGCCTCAGAAACCTGTGGAATACAATAAAACATACCAATGCACACATATTGGGAGTCCCAAAAGGTGAGAGGAGAGAAAAAGGTGCAATAAAGAATCCCGGATGGAATAAATGGCTGAAAACCTCCCAAATTTTATAAAACTATTAATCTATACATCTAAGAAGCTCACTTAACTTAATTCAAGTAGGACAAACTCATAGAGATCTATATCTAGATGCAGCATAAAGAAACTTATAAAGGCCAAAGACAAAGAGAGAAGTGAGTCATCACAATCAAGGGACTCTCAGTAAGAACAAAAACCTTGGAGGCCAGAAGGCAGTGGAACATATTCAAAGCACTGAAAGAATTCTGTATCCTTCAATACAATACTTCAAAAATGAAGGAGAGGGATTGAGAAGTACAGATTGGTAGTTACAAAATAGTCATGGGGATGTAAAGTACAGCATTGGGAATATAGTCAGTAATATTGTAATAACTATGTATGGTGCCAGGTGAGTACTAGAAATATCAGGGGGAACACTTTGTAAAGTGTATGATTGTCTAATCACTGTGCTATACACCTGAAACTAATACTAAATACTGAATGTAAACTGTAACTGAAAATATTTTAAATGTAAAAAAATGAAGGTGAAATTAAGATATTCACAAATAAACAAAGAGATAATTCATCACCAGCACATGTTTACAAGAAATACTAAGAGAGTCCTGGCTGAAATGAAATGACACTAGACAGTAACTCAAATTCACACAAAGAAATAAAAAGCATCTGTAATATAGAGATAAATATAAAAGCCACAGTACGAATGCAATTTTGTTTGTAATACATTTTTCCTCTAATTTAAAAGCCTACTACATCAAGCAATAATTAAAAGTCTATATTCATGGGTATATGTTGTGTAAAGATATAATTTGTATGACATTAATAGCACAAAGGAGTAATGAGGAAATAAAGCTATAAAGAAAATTTTAAAATACAATTGAAATTAAATTAGTATTAAGTCAAATGAAAGTGGTATAAATTAAGATTTTAACTGTAATCCCCAGAGAAATTACTAAGGAAATAATTTTTTAAAAATATTTTATTTATTTTCCCTGACTGGTGTGGCTCAGTGGATTGAGTGCCAGCCTGTGAACCAAAGGGTTACCAGTTTGATTCCCACTGTACGGCATTTGCCTGGGTTGCAGGCTAGGTCCCCATTGGGGAATGTGTGAGAGGCAACCACCCATTGATGTTTCTCTCCTTCTCTCTTTCTCCCTCCCTTCCCCTCTCTCTAAAAATAAATAAATTAAAAAATGTTTTTATTTATTTACTTTTAGAGAGTGGGAAAGGGAGGGAAAAAGAGAAGGAGAGAAACATCAGTGTGTGAGACGTACATCCATCAGTTGCCTCTCACGTGCCCTCTACTAGGAACCCAGCCTGTGGCACAGGCATTTGCCCTGACCGGTAATCAAAATGGTGACCTTTCAATTCACAGGCCAGTGCTCAATCCACTGAGCCACACCAGACAGGGCAGGAAATACTTTTTTTAAATGTGGAAAATATTTACTCAACACAAAAGTATATATTCATGAAGGAATATAAAAAAAGACATAATATAGAAAACAAATAGTAAAATTGCAAACATAAATTCTACATTATCACTAATTACATTAAATGTAAATTAATTAAATACTCAAATGAAAAGCCAGAGACAGGCAGAATAGATTAAAATATGACACAATTATATGATGCCTACAAGAGACATACTTTAGATTCAAAAACACATATAAGATTAAGGTAAATGGATGGAAAAATATTTACCATGCAAATAGTAACCAAAAGAGAGTTGGACTCATTATACTAACATCGGATATAATAGATTTTAAAACAAATGGTTACTAAAGATAAAGAAGGCCATTTTATACTAAGAAAAGAGTTAATCTATCAAAAAAGATATAGCAATGATAAACACATATGCTCCTAGCAACAAAGCCTCAAAATACACAAAACAAAAACAGGCAGGGCCCTGTCTGGGTAGCCCAGTTGGTATGAGTGTTGTCCCTATACACCAAGGTTACAGATTCAGTTCTCAGTCAGGGCACATACAAGAATCAACCACTGAATGCATAAATAAGTGGAACCGCAGATTGATGTTTCTCTTCTCTCTAAAATTAATCAGTCAATAAAAATTAAGCAACAGGTAGAACTGAAGAGAGAAATAAACAATTCAACAATAATGGTTGGAGACTTCAATACTTCACTTTAGATAAGTTATAAAATAACCAGGCAGAGATCAATAAGGAAAGAGAAAACTTGAACAATACTATAAAGCAACTAGACATAACAGACATCTATGGCACACTCCACCCTACAACAGCAGAATACACAGTCTTCTCAAGTGCACATGGAACAATCTCCAGGACCAACCATGTTAAGCCACAAAACAAATCTTAATAAATGTAAAAGGACTAAAATCATACAAATTTTATCTGAACAAAATTGAATGAAATTAGAAACCAATAACAGAAGGAAATTTGGAAAATTCACAAATATGTGGGAAGTAAACAACATGCTCCTAAATAATCAATGAATCAAAGAAGAAATCACTAGGAAAATTGGAAGATACTTTGGAATGAATGAAAAAGGAAACCCAGCATACCAAAACTTAAGGGATGCTGCTAAAGTTGTGCCAATAGAGAAGTTCATAGTTGTAAATGTGAATATTTAAAAAGAAGAGAGATATCAACAGATGTCAGAGGAGGGGCTGGGTGAAAAAAGGACAACCCTTGGTCCAACCACCAAAGATTTATTTATTTATTTAGATTTGGGTTTTTAATTTTAGTGACACTCTTTTAATCTTTTTAAATACATTTTATTAATTATGCTATTACAGTTGTCCCATTCCTCCCCTTCACTCCCTTCCCCCGTGCACACCCCCTCCTACCCACATTCCCCTCCTTTAGTTCATGTCCATGGGTCATTAAGTTCTTTAGCTTCTACATTTCCCATACTATTCTTGCCCTCCCCCTATCTATTTTCTACCTACCATCTACGCTACTTATTCTCTATACCTTTTCCCTCTCCTCCCACTTCCCTGTTGCTAACCTTCCATGTGATCTACACTTCTGTGGTTCTGTTCCTGTTCTAGTTGTTTGCTTAGTTTGCTTTTGTTTTAGGTGTGGTTGTTAATAACTGTGAGTCTGTTGTCATTTTACTGTTCATAGTTTTGATCATCTTCTTTTTCTTCAATAAGTCCCTTTAACATTTCATAAGGGCTTGGTGATGATGAACTCCTTGAACTTGACCTTATCTGAGAAGCACTTTATCTGCCCTTCCATTCTAAATGAAAGCTTTGCTGGATAGAGCAATCTGGGATATAGGCCCTTGCCTTTCATGACTTGGAATACTTCTTTCCAGCCCCTTCTTGCCTGTAAGGTCTCTTTTGAGAAATCAGCTGACAGTCTGATGGGAACTCCTTTGTAGGTGACTGTCCCCTTATGTCTTGCTGCTTCTAGAATTCTCTCCTTCATTTTAATCTTGGTTAATGTAATTATGATGTGCCTTGGTGTGTTCCTCCTTGGGTCCAACCTCTTTGGGACTCTGAGCTTCCTGGACTTCCTGGAAGTCTACTTCCCTTGCCAGATTGGGGAAGTTCTCCTTTATTATTTGTTCAAATAACTTTTGCACTTGTTGCTCTTCCTCTTCTCCTTCTGGTACCCCTATAATTCAGATGTTGGAACATTTAAAGATGTCCTGGAGGTTCCTAAGCCTCTCCTCATTTTTTGAATTCTTGTTTCTTCATTTTTTTCTGTTTGGTTGTTTCTTTCTTCCTTCTGGTCCACTCTATTGATTTGAGACCCAATTTTCTTTCCATCACTACTGGTTCCCTGTGCATTTTTCTTCATTTCATTTAGTGTAGCCTTCATTTTTTCATCTATTTTGCGACCAAAGTCAACCAATTCTATGAGCATCCTGATCACCAATGCTTTGAACTGTGCATCTGATAGGTTGGCTATCTCTTGGTCACTTAAAAGTATTAGTTTTGGGGATTTCATTTGTTCTTTCATTTTATCCTTTTTTTGGGGGGGGTCTGGTTGTGCCTGTTACGTAGTGAGGGGCAGAGCCTTAGGTGTTCACCAGGGTGGGGCAACCCAGTTGCTGGGTTGTGATTCTGTATGTGGGGGTGGGGTCAGAGGGGGAACAATTGCACTTGCTCCTCTCTCTGTCAGATTTCAGCCTCCTCTGCTGCTTCCCACAAGCAAATTGGGCCCTTCTGGTGCTGGTTCCCCGGGAGGATGGGCTTGTGTACATTCTAGGACCCTGTGGGTCTCTCCAATGAACTCTCCTGTGAGGCTGGCAGTATCTCCCGGCACCTCAACCTCCATAATTGTTTTCAATCAGTGCTTTTAGGCTTTATTTTCTGGGGCTGGGGCCCTGGGTTGCATGGTCTGTCTCGCTGCTTGTTTTCACCTGGTTTATCTGCACTCAAATGTGTGACTGCAGATAGCCAGCTGCCTTGTATGCCTCACTGGGTCTGCTCATTGCTCCCTGTGCCTGCGCCTGGGGTCTTCCAGACACCACTTTTTCCGGCCACAACCCCTCTACCCCTGCTGCTGACTCCGCCCCTCTTACCGGCCTGGATGAATGGTTGTTGGGACTTCCATACAGTTCAATTTTCCATCTGTTCTGGTTGTTTTTTTGTTTCTAAAATTTTGTTTTCCTTAATTTTGGTTGTGCAAGGAAGCACAGTGTGTCCACCTATGCCTCCATCTTGGCCAGAAGTCGACAACCAAGGCTTTAAAGAAGCCACATTTATCCAGACAGGTAGGAAGAGCCAGGATGCAGAATGGTGCTGGGAGGCAGCAGAAGAGGTGGCCCTAAATTCATGTGTGGTGGATAAAAATTGGGAGAGCTACCTCAGGAGCAAGCAATCCCAGCCCCAGCCCAGACCACCCAGCCCAGGCTTCCAGTGCCAGGAAGATAAGTCCCCATAAATTCTGGCTGTAAAAACCAGTGTGGATTGTGGTAGCAGAAGAAACTTCAGGACTCTCAAGAGACTCCTCTTAAAGGGCCCGCAATAGATTTAGGACTCATGCAGACCCACCCCCTCTAGGATTCAGTACCAGGGAAACAGCTAGAAGGGCACAAGTGGCATATGGGGAAAAGGGGAGAAAGTGAAGTGACTGGCAACAGGCAAGTGCCGAGATATAGCTTCCTCCCAGGCAATCTCCGGGGGTCAGGCCTTGGCACTGTCCCCTCTCCAAGTCCTCCCCCACACATAGCCACAAAGTGGGGAAACAGGTTGCCCTACTTGGGTGATTACCTAAGGCTCCACCCCACACAATTTACAGGTGCCTTTTCTAGAATAGGCCATGCTACTAAGACAGGGAGTCAAAGCAGCTCTACCTAATACACAGAAACAAACCCAGGGAGGCTGCCAAATTGAGGAGACAACAAAACATGGCCCAAATGAAAGAACAGAACAAAACTCCAGGAAAAGAACTAAACAAAATGGAGATAAGCAACCTATCAAATGTAGAGTTGAAAACACTGGTTATCAAGATGTTCAAAGAATTCACTGTGTTCTGTAACAGCATAAAAAAGACCCAGGCAGAAATGAAGGTAGCATTAAGTGTAATAAAGAAAAATTTACAGGGAAACAAAAGTGGAGTGGATGATGCACCAATAATCAAATCAATGATTTGGAACATAAGGAATAAATAAACATTCAATCAGAACAGCAAGAAAAAAAAGAACAAAAAAATGATAGAATAAGAAGCCCCTGGGACATCTCCAAACATGCCAACATGTGAATCATAGAGACACTAGAAGGAGAAGAGGATGAGCAAGAAATTGAAAACTTATATGAAAAAATAATGAAAGAAAAATTCCCTAATTTAGTGAAGGAAATAGACATACAAGTCCTGGGAACACAGAGTCTCAATCCAGTTGGACCCAAAGACAACCACACCAAGACACATCATAATTGAAATGCCAAAGATTAAAGATAAAGAGATAAGCTTAAAAGCAGCAAGAAAAAAGCAGAGAGAGTTACCTACAACAGAGTTCCCCTAAGACTGTCAGCTGATTTCTTAAAAGATAATTTGCTGGCTGGAACGGACTAGCAGGAAGTATTCAAAGTGATGAAAAGCAAGGACCTAAACCTAGATTACTCTACCCAGCAAAGCTATCATTTAGAATTGAAGGGTAGCCCTGGCTGGTGTGGCTCAGTGGATTGAGTGCCAGCCTACGAACCAAAGGGTTGCCAGTTTGACTCCTAGTCAGGGCACATGCCTGGGTTGCAGGCAAGATCCCCAGTAGGGGGCACGTGAGAAGTAACCACACATTGATGTTTCTGTCCCTCTCTTTCTCCCTCCCTTTGCCTCTCTCTAAAAATAAAATAATTTTTTAAATCTTTAAAAAAAATAGATTTGAAGGGCAGATAAAGTGCTTCTCAGACAAGGTAAAACTAAAGGAGTTCATCATCACCAAGCCATTATTATATGAAATGTTAAAGGGAATTATATAAGAAAAAGGCCAGGTCCCCAGGAGGGGGTCACATGAAAGGCAACCACAAACTTATGTTTCTCTCCTTCTCTTTCTCCCTCCCTTCCCCTCTCTAAAAAATAAATAAATAAAATCTTAAAAAAGGAAAAAGATCAAAGCTATGTACATTAAAATGGCAACAAATTCACAACTATCAACAACTGAATCTAAAAAACAAACTAAGCAAACAAGCAGAGCAGGAACAGAAAACAAACTAAGAAAACAAGCAGAACAGGAACAGAATCATAGATATGGAGATCATTTGGAGGATTACCAGCTGGGAGGGGAAAGGGAGAAAATGGGGGAAAAGGTACAGAGAATAAGAAGTACAAATTGGTAGTTACAGGATAGACAGGAGGATGTTAAGAACAGTATAGGAAATGGAGTAGCCAAATAATTTATATGTATGATCCATGGACACGAACTAAGGGGGGGTTGCTGGAGGTAATTGGGGTACCAGGTAGAGGGGGGTCAAGGGGGAAAAATTGTGACTATGATAGCATAATCAATAAGATATATATTTTTTTCAATTTAAATTATTTTATTGTTGTTCAACTATAGTTGTCCATATTTTTAAAAACGATTATGTACCAGATCAAGTGATTTGGCCCAGGAATGCAAGTGTGACTCAACTTGCATGAAAATCAATTAATGTAAACACCATATTCATAGAATAAAGGATAAGACCCACATGACCATATCAATAAACACAGAAAAAGCATTTAACAAAGTTCAATTTGTCCTTTTATGATAAAAAATATCAACAAACTAGAAATGAAAGGAAACTTTATCAACACTGAGGTAGCAGTTAATATATGACAGATGCACTGTCCTAATAACTTTCATTAATTAAATAATTTAATTCTCACATCAACTCTATGATGCAGGAGTATTATTACCCACATTTTGCAGATGAGTAAACTGAAGCACAATCCATTTAAATGATGTTTCCTATGTTAGGAAGCTAATAAGTTGCAGAGCTAGGTTTCCCATACAGAAATTCTAGCTACAGAATCCATGTTCTTTTATTTTCCTTTTTGTCCCCAAGTGGGTACACCATTCCCAGAGGTACTGCAATACTGGGTTGATGAGCTGCATGGATGGAGTGAGCTCCTAATCTATATCCCTGCTCTAAAAATGCATTTAATATGTTGTCCTTGGATAGAGGACATATGTTAAACTGATAAGAATATATCTCTATATTTGATCTTAGCCAAAAGGCCAAGAAATTATCAGAGTCCACATTCTTAGTCATAGTCAGCTATACTGTCTTTTAAAGAATATGGAATTATCATTATAATGATAAACAAATTGGGTTTCCTTAGAACTAATGATTTGATCTTCATCTGTAAGTAAACTTAATTTATAACACTGAATTTATATCAGTGACCATAATTTATAACATTGGTAAGAATTTTTAATAATAATGCCAATGTTATTTAACCAAGTTGGTAATCTTGGGTCAATACTGATATTTAATTGTAATTTAATTCATAAAACTAGTGATGATTATTTATATAAGCAAACATAATTTATAATATTGCTATTTAAAAAAAATAGTTTTAGCCCTAGCTGGTGTGGTTCAGTGTATTGAGTGTTGCCTGTGAACCAAGCATTGCTGGTTCAACTCCCAGTCTAAGGCACATGCCTGGGTTGCAGGCCAGGTCCCCAGTAGTGGGCACATGAGAGGCAACCACACATTCATGTTTCTCTCCCTCTCTTTCTCTCTGCCTTCCCCTCTCCCTAAAAATAAAATAAATAAAATCTTTTAAAAAATTAGTTTTAATGTTTCGCAGTGTTAGTAATGGTAAACAATTTTTATTTGTAACTAAATTTTGATTTATAACTGTGGTACTTATAATTTATATTAGTAATCATAACTTTAATATTAGTAATTATTTATAACAACAATTGGAATATAAACCATATTCATGATTTCTATTAGAAACTATAATTTAATTCAAAACATACTTATTCAGAATTTTTATTAGTAATCTTAATTTGTAACATTAACAATAATCTATAAAATATTTTACAATTTTTTACTAATAGTTTAATTTATTTTAAAAATTTTATTTATTTTATTTTTAGGGAGAGGGAAAGGGAGGGAGAAAGAGAAGGAGATAAACATGAATGTACGGTTGCCTCTCATGTGCCCCCTACTGGGGAACTGGCTGGCAACCCAGGCATATGCCCTGACTGGAAATCGAACCAGTGGCCCTTTAGTTTGCAGGCCAGTGCTCAGTCTACTGAGCCACACCAGCCAGAGCAGTTTAATTTATTTTAGTAATTATAACTTTTTAATAAGGATTTTATTTATTTATTTTTAGGGAGAGGGGAAGGGAAGGAGAAAGAAAGGAAGAGAAACATCAATGTGTGGTTGCTTCTCACGAGCCCCCTACTGGGAACCTAGCACGCAACCCAGCCATGTGCCCTGACTGGGCTTTGAACTGGTGACCCTTTGCTTCGAAATCTGGTGCTCAATCCACTGAGCCATACCAGCCAGGGCTATTTTAGTAATTATAACTTGATTCACAACATAGGTACTAATTGCTTATTTCAATAATCTTAGTTTGTAAACTGGAAATAAATTATAATGTTAATTATAATATTTGATGATTTTAGTAATAATATAATCTGTATTATTAAGCACAATGTAATTCAAAACAGGAACTTATAATCTATATTAGAGCATAATTTGTAATATTCATAATTGTAATAATAGTTATAATATTTGATTATACTAGTTATAATTATTTGATTCGTATTAGGAACTATAATTTAATATATAACATTAGTATTAATAATTTACATCAGTAATAATAATTTGCAGTATTGGTGAAAAATTGTAATATTAGTGATTATATTTTATGATAATAGTAATCAACAGTTCAGTTGGTATTTGTAAGCAATTTAATTCATAACATTGCTACTAATAATTTGTATTGCCAGTCCTAATTTGAAATATTGGTAACATTTCTATCAAGAGGAATATTTTATAACGTTAGCAACAATGACTTACTTTCTATATGTAATATAATCAGATTCATTATATTAGTTGTGTTCATTTGTATTAGAAATCAATTTTTAGTACTCATGAGAGCAGATACCATATGTAACAGGATCAATGATTTAAATCACACTTTTAATCAGGTAAGTAAATTCATGGTATGAATACACACATGGAATAAACACATCGCAAAGCAACTTCCCTCTTCACATGCACATACCACTTGTACTCTCTGATAGTGTACCATTGGTGACACATCCATTGGTAATACTATTGCAGTAGGCACAATGCTTTTCCCTCCTGCCCACTCTATTTCCCCTAGACTCACCATCTCTTTGTGATTGGGGTAGAAGGTCTGATTGATTAGAGGGAATTCCTCTGTCCCCAGTTTCTTGTGCAGTCGAACCATCTGGGCAAACTATGAGAGCCAGGAGAGACAGGTCAGCAAGTCCTTCACTTGAGGGAGTCTCCAATCTGGGGGTTCAAGCTTCCAAACTTCTTCAGTTCCCAAAAATCACAATGATTTTGAGCTCCTACTTGCATGCATGAGATATTCCCTCTGCCAATAACACCTTTCTTGTCACTTACCACCCAGGGCTTGTCACAGAAGTTGTAGACAGAATGCAAAGAATTAACACTGGGGATTCCAGCATACTGCAGCCCAATGACCAAACTGCGGTAGTCTCCATTCCGGGCCATGCTGAAGGCATGCTGACGAATCAGCACAAAGTCCGGCTTCAAAGACCTGGGACGCAGGGGTAGGATTGTTGAGGATCTCCCTAGAAGCTTCCCACCACCCTTAGAACAAAGAGCAAGATTCCATATCTCCACAGCACCTAGAAATTGTAAAGTGGTTTCTCACCTCAGCACATATACACAAGTTGTTTCCCCCCACACAAGCACCCTTTCTAACCTTTCCCCATCTGGTGACCCCCTTAAGCCTTTCCTACATGCTCCTCTCCTCACCAAGATCAGCTTCCAGCTTACCTACTCAGCTCTTACAGTTCTCTAGTCACAACCTCTCAGACGACTAGCTGTCCTCAAAGGAAGCTGCCCAGAATAAATTCCAACTTCAGGGTCCTTTACATGGGCTGTTTCCTCTGCCTGAAACATTTTCCCCCTAGATCCCTGCATGTACCTCTCCTTCACCTCTTTCAGGTCTTTCCTCAAAATCTCTTACACTAATGATCTACCTTATCCAAATTGCAGATCCCTCCACCAGCCAACAATCCCTTTCCTGCTATGTATTTTTTCTTAGCACTTTTACATTTTATAATTTATTTGTTTATTGTGTGTATCCCACACAATAGAAAGTAAGCTTCATGAGGACAGAGGGATTTTGTGGGGCTTTTGGGGGGTCTGTTTTGATCACTGCCAGATTCTCAGCACACATAACAGGGTCTGTCACACAATAGGTGCTTGATAAATGTTTGTTGAAGGCAAAATGTAGCGCAGCACCTGGTGTACAGTAGATGCTCAGGAAATATTGTTGAATAAATAACTGAAATGTTTGGTTTGTGGTCTGCTGGGATCCTTGACTCTTCTTCAGAAGAGAAGCTATGTTCCACATTCTGTACCTAAGTTATTAAAAATCAAAATATATTTGACACATAACATCGTGTAAATTTAAGGTATATGATTGACACATTGATGTGATACATTTATATACTGTAATATGATTGTCATTGTAGCAATAGTTAGCATATCCATTATGTCACATAATTATTTCATTTTTGTGGCAGAATAATTGAGATCTAGTCTCTGAGCATGTTTGATGATTATAATACAACATTGTTGTCTATATTCACTATACTGTACATTAAATCTCTAGGATGCATTTATCTACCAGTTGCAAGTTCATACCCTTAAATAACATCTCTCATATCCTTCTAGCCTCAAACCACTGGTAATGACCATTTTAACTCTGTTTTTTATGAGTTTGGCTTTTTAAAATTCTACATATAAGTGATGTCATATAGTACTTGTCTTTTTCTGTCTGATTTATCTCACTTAGGATAATATCCTCAAGGTTCATCCATGGTGTCACAAATGGTAGGATTTCCTTCTCTCCCATGACTGAATGATATCCCATTGTGTGTGTATGTGTATATGAGGTCTGTCTGGAAAAAGTCCAACCATTGTTAGTATAACAAGAATGGTTTGTGTGACATCAATGTAACCTGGCAGCCAAGAGAGTGGACTGGAATGTGCATGTGTGAACAATGACAGCTACACTGTACTAGTCTGTGGGGGTGCTAGATGCTGTTCAGTGAGCATATGTACTGTGTGGCCATCACATTCAAAATGATTGAGTGAGTAGAGCAACAAATATGCATCAAATTTTGCATTAAGCCTGAACATTCCTCCACAGAAACTACTTGGATGTTTCAGAATGCCGCAGCTATGAGCAACTGGTAATTGGCAGCTTCATCATGATAATGTTCCTGCTCATGCATCACATCTCATGAAGAGTTTTTTTGTGAAACATCAAATCACCCAGGTGACTCAGCCCTGCTACAGCCCAGATTTGGCACCCTATGACTTCTGGCTTTTCCCAAAACTAAAATCACCTTTGAAAGGGAAGAGATTTCAAACTGTCAGTGAGATTCAGGAAGATACAACGGTGCAGCTGATGGTGACTGTGAGAACTGTGTGAGGTCCCAAGCGGCCTACTTTGAAGTGGACTGAGGTGTCATTGTCCTATGTACAATGTTTCTTGTATCTTGTATCTTCTTCAGTACATGTCTCTATTTTTCATATTATGGCTGGAAGCTTCTGGACAGACACTCTCTCTCTCTCTCTCTCTCTCTATATATATATATATATATATACACACACACACACACACATACACACATATGTGTTTATGTATATATGGATATGTATACATATATAGACATACACATGTGTGTGTACATTTGTATGTACATACATATGTATCACATCTTCTTTATCCATTTGTCCATCGATGGACACTTAGGTCGCTTCCATAGCTTGGCTATTGTTATGGGCCTAAGTTCTTGGCCACAGAAGGACAGGTGCAGAGGTGGAGATTCTCCTTCAGATCTAAGGGAGTCCTTATGGCTCTCCTATAACACCAAGTTGCCCTTTTAATACTCACCGCACAACCTTCACCCCATTCCGAAGAACTTCCATGTCCACAGAGAATCCACCATTGGCATGAGCCACGAGGTTGAGATCCGAGAATTCAGCCTGCAAAGGAAAAAACTCAGCAATTCACTCATATCACACAAAAATGACCACTTAGTCTGCTATCTGGACAGTTGATCCCCAGGTCCACCTGCTCCAACTAACCTGCTCTACTTTAATGTCAATTTCCCCATGGATCTTCTTTCCTTTGAAGTATTTTGCCCTGTAGAGGAAAAGCAGAGTATATCCATTAATGCTCAAATCTCAGGAAGACAAAGCCCAAGCCACTCCTTTCACCCCTTTGCCCATAAAGTGATTTATGATTGTTGAAATACTTTGAAAATTCAAAAAGGGCCTTGTGAACATTAAAGAAGCAATAAAGTAATCCTCATGGAGGTGTATAAATGTCAAAGAATATTGCAAAGTTTAAAATAAGTCCTTAAACCCCAGAGAGCAGGTATTTTCTAGAGTATGGTCTGCTTGTCACACTGCTACTGTAAATATTTTTAGAAAGCTTCAGAAAATGAGGAGTGCTTTGTAAACTATAACATACTTTGAAATTACATGCAGGTTTGTAGATGGCAAAGAACCTTAGACACAAATATATGAAGTGTGCCTGGGTATGTCTCAGTGCCTCTATCTGCTTATACAGCCTGAAGCATACCCAGGCTCTCTGGCCTTTTCCCAAAGAGGAGCACACTCATCACATATGGTTGCGTGCTGTGAGGGACAGAAGAGCCATGGGTAGGATAGGTATCAGAAAAGGAGAGGCAGATTGAAGGGTGCAGGCTGGTGGCGGTTCTACAGAAGCTGGAGACTGCAATGATGGGGGTGGGAAAGAATGCATCTGTAGATGAGTAGGAACGATAAGAGGGAAGAGGGGTAGGAGCAGCAGTAGGCACATCATAAACTGCCATGTCACTGTCCCTAAGTCCACCCCAAGCTGGGCTAGGTTTACAGTAGCCTCGTCCCTCAGACCCAGGATTTCCTACCTGATAAACTTCTCCACAGACAGAAGCTTATTCCCAATAAATTTTTCTCATAGAAGTGGGTAAGGGGACAAGCCACTCTTCAGGTCACCTACATGCACACAATCAGGGTCTATGACACATACACATAGCACAAATGGGTCCTTGTGAGTTGACTAATATACCCCAAAGACCTCAAACACAGTTATTTACTTCTCTCTCTCTCTCTACACACACACACACACACACACACACACACACACTCACACACTCACTCTATTACTGACACTGAACCCTTACTAGTGTTGGAAGAAAATCTTTTAAAGACTTATGTATTTTTTTATTTATAAAATGGTAACTGCAAACTATATCACTATTTTTCAAAATTTTTTGATCATAAGTATAGTGGGTACTCTGGTCAGATCTTCTCTTCAAGGTCAGTGCACCCTGAATATTAGCTGCTGACAGCTCATGGCTGTGTCCCACTGGGAATTGTCTTATGTCACAGGGAACTGCCTTAGCCAAAGTTACAAATACTTCAGGCAGCCCATGATTTACACCTGGTCTGAATGAGTACAAAGGCCAGCTTCTTTGCCTCAATATAGGCTGACTCTGAAGGATCATCCCAGCCCAAGAGCTCCCCCTAGGGTTAGCTTAGGCCTCTGATGCAACCACTGGACCAGTTTCTCCCTCTGTCCAACCCTGCCCTCCTTACAGGTGTTGATCCCAAGGGCACTCCCCAATAAGCCTCATGCATGCAAATTTCTGCTTCCAAACTTGTTTCCAGAGAACCTAACCTAAAACAGTGGGCCAGAGAAATCAAGCCACAAAGAAGACTCTAATACCATTCTGGAGCTGAGTCACCCAGCAGCTACCAGGCAATGAGGAACCATCATTTGTTGGGGGCGGAGCACAGATAGCCCCTGACATGCTGTGTTGACTCAAAGTGTTCTGCAGCAAATCTGGGCCATGATGTAAACAGTCCTGCCACTCAGGCCATATGATCCAGCAGCTCCTGTGATACTGGATGTGTCAATAGTGGGAAAAGATGCAGTATAGAGCTTAAGAGAAGCTTGAGTGGGAGGCCCCTGAGGTTCTAGAGCAAGGTCATGCCATCTGCATCAGAGAATTACACACCTTTTGAGAAACAAATCTTGGTGTAGTACTGGGTCCCAATAGAGACAGAATGTTTGACCATGGGGTACCAAGTAACTGCGCATCCAGAAATGTCCATTATAAGCTAGGTCCTGCCAGGCATGCCAATTAATAAAGTCAGACAGGCCCAGCAGCCAGGATTGACCCCAAATAGGAAAAAAACAAGTTTCCTGAGCAGGTAACCCAGATCCCATGTCCATCATCCACACTATTGTGCTAGTGTCTCCCTCACCTCACTTAAAGGGACTCCTTACAACCAGTGGATAAAGGGGGGAAAAGCCTAAGCTTGCTTCATAAATGGATTGCCTTAGTGTGTGAGTGGAAGCCCAAAATGGACAGTGGCTAAACTGTAGCCCCACTTAGAGAGGTCTTGAAAGCAATGGCAGAGCTTCCAATGGGCAAAGCTTTGAGCTGTACACCTGGCCATCTACTCTGTGGGGAAAGAGAAGTGGCCCATAATTAGAATATATATTCACTGAATGACTTGGCTGATTTGTCAGAGGCTTTGAAAGAAACATATTGGAAAATTAGAACAAGGAGGTCTGGGACACAAAAATGTGGGTGGACATATAGGAGTGCAGGTGAAGTACAATGAGGAGCAAAGATCTTTCTATTCTATGTTAACACCCACCAGACATCATCCACCGTGAAAGTGGCACTAGGCAATCACGTAGACAGAATGAGTCAGCCAGATGATGCCAGCCAGGCTTTTGATTTAGTCACCCCAGTGCTGGCAGACAGGCATACGTATGAAGTAGCAAGAGTAAAAGAGATAGAAGTTATATGTGGAAGCTTACAGGATCATTACAGAATGTTCAACCTGCTGGAAACAGAGACCAATAGTGAGTCTCTGACATGGACCATTTCTCAAACAAACAAACAACCAGCGCCCTGGCTGGTGTAGCTCAGTGGATTGAGCATGGGCTGCAAACCAAAGGGTCACAGTTTTGATTCCCAGTCAGGGCACATGCCTGGGTTGCAGGCCAGGTCCCCAGTAGGGGGCATGCAAGAGGCAACCACACATTGATGTTTCTCTTCCTCTCTCCCTCCCTTCCCCTCTCTAAATACAAATTAATAAAACCTTAATTTTTTTTTTTAAACAACCAACCAGCTACTTTGTGGCCTCCTCCACCCTGGAAAGAGTAATGATTAATTTTGACTGGAATGTTTTATGTATGGGTTTGCCTTTTCTGACTGCAGGATCTTAGCCAGCATCATTGACCAAGGGCTTACACAGTGTGTGTTCCACCAGTATGGGATCCCACATAACCTTGTATCAAACAGCAAAGGAGGTGCAAAAGTGGGACCGTGACCATGGAATCAACAGGTGACCTTATATACCTCACCACTCAGAAGCTGCTGGCCTGAAAGAGTCATGAAACTTCTTAAAACCACAGCTAAGACCCCAGCTTAGAGGCAATACCATGCAAGAACGGAGCACCATCCTTAAAACCTGGTATACACCCTAAATCAATGACCATCGTTTGTGCTTCATTTGTAATATGTAAAATACATGGGTCTGGGGACCCAGAGGTGAAAGTAGGAGTGGCCCAGCTTACCATCAATCCCAGTGATCCACTTTTGGAATGTGTGCTTCCTGTTTCCTCAGAGCTCTGCAAGGTTAGAGGTCCTGGTTCTCCAAGGGGGAACACTGCTACCAGGGGACACAGCAAGAATCCCATTACATTCTAAGCTTTGAGTGCTACCTGGACACTTCAGGTTTCACATGCCAATGGACATGAAGAAGAGTCACTGTCTGGGCAGGGGGACATGGCCCTGATCATTAGGAGGAGGCAGGGCTGTTGTTACATAGTGGGGGCAGGGAGGCACCCAAGTGATGTACTTGGGTATCTGTTGGTACTCCTTGCTCAACTTTGATGGCAAGTGGACAAGGACACTAGCCATAGCCTGAGGACAGCATGGGGACCAAGGGCTCAGGGACCTCTCAAGGATGAGGGAATGGATCATGAACCAGGTAAGCTACTGAAACCAAGAGAGGTGCTAGCTGAGGGTAAGGGGAATCTAGAATGTATAGAAGATAATGCATATAATTTATTTATGCCACATTTATTAACTGTGGCAGTGGAGGCTATAGTTCATCCCACTAACCATACTCTTTCAAGTTACCACCAGAAAACAAGGCCAATTACAGTCCTGGAAGAGGTGTTCCCAGATGGGATGAACTTACTCTAAGGAGTAAGTGAATCTGAGCAGTACAAGGGGTGGACATATGCCTTCACATCTATCCCCCAACTTCTGGGAACAGCTACTGCTGAAGCTTCACAATGCTGTTTCACCCTGGGAATTGCCCTCTGTACCACAAATTTGCCTTCCCCAAGGTTGTTTCTCCTCCCAGGAGGAAGCCTGAGGTCAATGACTGACTGATGTAGGAATTCGGAAGCATAGTTCCCCCAACTCCATTGGGATAACTCTAGAGGGTCCTCCCAGCTCCAGAGCTCCCCAGAGGATTGGCTGAGTCCTCTGTTGTGGCTGCATCATAGCTCAACCTTTCCTTCTGCCAACTCTTGCTTCCTCCCTCTTCCCCCACAACAGGAGTTGTTGCCCAGAGCTTTCCCCAAGAAATCTGCACGCAAATCTCAGAGTCTCAAGATCTGCTTTCAGGGAAGTCCCAGAAAAGAAGCCACAATAAAAAATATAGTTTATATAACCCACTACATACATGTTTATATAATAACCCACCCTATGCATATAATATTTGTTATGTAAGACACATATAATATGTTATAAAGCAAATATAATATAGGCTGTCTTATATAATATATAACAATATATAGTATATTACATATTATGTATAGATGTATCTATAATGTATAGTAGAACGTGTTTAAATGTACATATATAATTAGAATGAAAGTTTTGGTAAATAATTATCTTTAGTATGTGCAGTAGAGTCTGAAATCTCCTATTCTATTTTATTCCACTTCATGAAGAAAACCACACAAATATGTATTATATACAATTAACCCATTATATAGTAAATGTATTATTATAGTGTATGTCATATATAATATATGTCATATATTATTAATTACATTTCTTATTGGAGTAACACTTTTGCTAAATAATAATTCTACTTATTATGTTCAATATACCCTGTTATTTTCTATTTTCATTTATTCTACTTCATGAAGCAAGTGAAATGCTGGCAATAGGTAGTCCACAGTTTGGAAAATATTTGACTAAATTATCTCCAAAAAGGAAAGATGAATCTCAACTCAGAGTTTGCAACTTTAAATCTTGGAGGACTCAAGACCCAAAAAGGAATGAAAGTAGTGAGGTTTGGTGGGAAAGGTGTCAGATTGTACTTAGGTGCACAATCCATTAGAGTTTGCACAATTCCTCCTTTATTCCAGGCTGAGATCACTAAAACTTGTGTAGTTCTGAATGTCTGCAAGTTGGTGATGTAAAGGTCTCTGTTCCCCATATTAAGCCTGGTGTACAAGGCTCTCTCCCTTTATCCATCCTACTCCACCTATAGTAGGTACTAAATAAATATTTGCTAGATTGACTGGAAGACTGGAGCAGCTACTGGGATAAAGGGGGGTCATTTCTGGAATGCAGAAGGGGAAGAGAAGAATATTTCAGTGCATTCAGCAGGATCTCAATAAATGCTTGCTGGACACATTAGAAGAAAAATGGAAAACACTGGAGTTATGATTACAGAAAGGGGAAGAGTCTTGTCAATATTCAATAGGTAATTAAGATAGCTTGCCAGAATGAAGGAAAAAGGAGCATAGCATCTGCCTGGAGGGTCAGAGTGAAGAAGGAAAATCTAAAAGAAGGTGGTTACCAATATTCAGAAGGGGCCTCTTGAAGGTTTGTTGACGTCAATGGAGCAAATTTAGCCAGGAAGATGGCATCTGTGTGAGTGGGTGTTGGTGAAGGAATTGTAGCATGTGTTCAACAAATGCTTTATGGATTGTTGCAGAAAAGACTAGAAGAGCCTGCTGCATGGATGGCAATATGGTTATTTGAACAGAATACAGTGAGAGATTAATACATGCTTTTTGGATTATTTGGGGAAAGTGGCAGTTGGGAAGATGGCTGCTAAGTGGGGGAGGGAATCTGGCCAGAATACAGTAGGTGCACATTAAGAGCTTTCAAGATTGTGTAGTGTGGAAGGCAGGATGAAGATTGTTGAAGGGGTATTAGGGCTCCAAGAGGGGGAGGAGAGGGAATAATGAATAAGGGATTATTATTAGTATATAATAATTGTCCATTAAAGAATTATGGTGTGTTAAGTGGAGGAAAAGCTATAGAGAATCCAGCTTGTGGTTAGGATTAGAAGGAAGCAGAACTGAAGGAGGCGTTGCCCTAGTATATAGTAGTGCTTAATAAATGCCTCCCACACTCTGACACATGAAAAGTATGTAATTAATATCTGTAGAATGAAAAAATTGTTCTGAATATAAAGGCTGCTGGGGTAGGGCATGGTTGTCTAACTAGTAAAGAAATGGTACTCAATATATTTAGACTAAAGTAGACCCCTGGGGAGGGAGCACTTGAGACAGTGCCAGAACCTCCAGACTTAAAATGACTTTTACATAGTAGGTGCTCAATACACATTTAGTGGCTTAAATAGAAAGAAGGCCCTTTGGGGTATAGACTTAAGACTGGGAGAGGGAATCCTAGAGACACTGAAGGGAGTAGAAAGGGGCTAACCCTTATAAATTGGACTCTAGACTTATCAAAGGAAGTACCCTGGAGAGAGGTTTTATGATTGATGCAGGTTCTCCTAGGGGTAATGGAGGAATGCTCACTAGAACCACTAAAAGAAAAAAGACTTTGGGGAGGAGATGTGAACATATAGCATACAGAAGTTACTCTATATATGTTTGCAGGAGCCATTGGAGGAAAAGTTTTTTGGGGGAAGGTAATTAGAATTGGCTGCCTGACAGACAGAAAATAAATGCACACTGAATCCATTCAAAGAAACGATATTTGGGGAGGGAGGGCTAGGGGTGGGCATATAATCAATTGCAGGAAAATCTTTGGGGGAAGGGGGTTGAAGATGCAGAAACTTGATCTATGCAAGCTTGATCCTCCAGCCAAGGAGAGGACTTTTGTGGAAAAGGCACCAAATCAGGCGCACAGCAGATGCTCCACAAATGCTCCAAGGAGTGATTAAAAAGATAAAGATCTTTGGAAAGAGGGATTGAAATGGTGCACACAGTGCTGGATATCTGATTACTGTATTAATTGGAGGCAAAGGCCTTTAGGGAAAGGGTTGAAGTTTGGATCATGCAGAAGGTGCTCAGTACATGCAGACTGAAGTCACTGAAGGAAAGGCACTGGGGAAAGGCTTTGAGGATGGGGTAAACAGTAGGCCCTCAATAAATGTTTCCTGAATATGCTGGAGGAAAGAGTCTTTAGAGAAAGCTCACACAGTAGGCAGTGGATAAGTGGTAGGTGGGTCTACCAAAGAAAAGATCTTTGAAAGAGTAGCTTGAGAATGGGGGATAAAGGAGGCACTCAATAAATGCCCTCTAGATCCGTTGTAGGAAAAGGATTTGGGGGACAGAGTCTGAAGATGAGTCACACAGAGAAGGTTCAAAAATGTTCTTGGAATTCATTTGAGGAAAATTGTGTTTGCGAAAGGGGTTTAGGGATGGGGCATATAACAAGAATTTAATAAATGCTTTCTAGGTTTTTTTTGAGAAATAGGTCCTTGGAGAAGGGGCCTGGGGTTGGGACACACAGAGGGCATTCAATGAAGGCTCACAGGATCCATTAATGGCAACACCTTTGGTGAGAAGCTGGGGTGGGATACACAGCAGGCACTCAATCAATGTTCACTGAATAGTTTAAATGGTCTTTGAGGAGAGGACTGGGATGGGGCACATAGCTCACTCTGGATACACACTCACAAGATCTATTAGAGTGAAGGCCTTAGGGGAAGGGTTGAGGGAGACAAAATACATATCAAGCTCTCAGTGAATGTTCACAAAATTCATGGAAGCCAAAGGCATTGGGGAAGGGTTCCCACTGAGGCACACTGCACATACTTGATAAATGCCCATGAGATCCATTAGAGGACAAGGCCTTTGGTGAGAGGGTTGGGCAGATGAACAGGGCACATTAGGCTCTCAAATGTTCACAGGATATATGGAAGCCCAGGCTTTTGGGAAGGAGGTACCTGGCAGGCGCGGGATAATTACTTCCTGTATGAATCAAGGACTTGGTGGTGGGAAGGTGGGGGTAAGGATGGGGCACACAGAGAGCGCCCAGAGTAATTTAAAGGAAAAGGGTTTGAGTGAGGGCGTCAGGTGCGGGACACACAAGTGGTGCTCGATAATTGCTCGTCACAGAACCATCTGGGGACCCAGGCCCGCGGGGAGACGTCCGCGGCAGTGGCTTACCAGTCAGTATGGGGCTCGTCGATGACCAGCAACACCCTGGCGGCGGCGCCCCCACGGCCTGCGCCCCCAGAGCCGCCGCCCACCTGCTCGCTGAAGGTGGCGGCTGCGGCCGCAGTGGTCTGCTTGACCGCGTTGGACAGCGACGAGAAGAAGCCACCGCCCCCTGAAGACCCAGGGCTAGGGGCGGCCGGAGAGGCCACGGGGGCGGCCGAGGAGACCCTCTCGTTAGTGGCGGTCGCGGGGCCGGGTGTGGCCCCAGGACTGGGGGCAGCAGGTGGCGGCGGGGGCGGCTGCGGGCGCTGCAGGTCTGTCATGTACCCATTTGGCAGATTGGCCATGAAGTTGCTGTCCGACAGGCGGCGCCGCAGGTAGTTCATGGCTGCGCAGCGGGGCAAGGGGTCCTAGGAGCAGTCTGGTGAGGAGTCGCGGGGGCAGACTGCGCGAGGCCCAGGAGCACAGCTGCGCTCTCAGGCACGACACGACTCTTCCACTGCCCGCTGCAGACTGAGGCAGCGCTGAGTCGCCACCGCCGCAGCGCGGATGGTCGCGCCCGTGCCCCCCTATCTGGGGCCCCGCGTGGTGCAGTCCGGCTGGGCCAGCGGCAGCGCGGACGCGACCAAGGCTACGGGGAAGGGGAGTTTGAGGAGGAATGGTGAGTGACGTCAGCGCGCCTTCAGTGCTGGGGCGGCGGTGGCGCGCTCCAGCGGGCGGGGGCGAAAGCGCTGTCCGTGGTGCTGAAGGGGGCCGTGCGCAAGCGCCACGCCGCATCCTGTTCCCTTCCCCCCCCCTCCAATTGGGGATGCGCAATTTGGGGAGTGGGGGCGGGGTGAGTGCATGTAGCAAAGGTCGGAGTGGGTGGTCACGCAAGCCCCCCACCCCGTCTCATTCTGATCTTCACACCCAGTCGCACCCACACACAGGACCCTCCGCAAATTCTCGGTTTCCAGTGTTGATATGCACCGCAGAAGGCATGTGGGGGTGGGAATGGAGGCACATCCGGAGACACAAAAGTAGAGAATGCCCGCACAGCGAGGGGTGGGGGTCACACGCAGTACCCCGCGGATAGATAAGTTGCCCGAGTACACACAGGCTCAGCTAGGCAGAGAGGTGCAAGGGAGGTATAGACAGCATTAGACAGGTGGAGGTTGGGACTTGGGCAGGGTACACATCCCTGCCCTGGCAGGGGTGCTGGAGACACACAGGGAGTAATATACACGTAGAAGTACATGTAGACACACACAAAAGTAAGGAAACACACGGAGGCATGTACAGACAAAAAACACACACCAATCCATGTATCTAAACACACATACAAACCCAGGGTAACACACAAGGGCATGCATGCATACATGCACAATATACACTTACACATGCACACAGGCACCACACTAACACACAAAGAACCAGGGAAACTCACATGAGTATGCTCATCCAGACAAAACACATACCCACAGACAATGATGGACAAATCTAGATCAACCACACAGACACAGTCCCTGAACTCTAGCCCCGATGTACCTACACCTATCCCTCTCTACACACACACTAGGTTGCACACACTGGGTCCAATCGTTTGCCCTGGACACAGTCAAAACCCACAGTAACTAAGTATCAGTGCCCACAGCTGTCTCCCTCTGCACCACAAAACTCTCCACAGAGGAAGACACACCTTAGGGTATGTACACAGTAGGTGCCAAATGTTTGTGACATGAGCAAATGGTCTTTATAGTCTTGATAGAGGTGGGCTGTGAAAGCCATTTTGTCAGCTCCTATTAAGATCCTGATTACAATGAGAGCACAAGTCTATTTTAAAATACCCAATGCTTAGCCATTTACATGTGCTGTCTTATCCAACCCTTACAGCAATCTTATGGGGTGGTTAATATCATTTCTATTTTACAGATGAAGCAACCCAAGAATTCCAATTCATTCCTAAAGCATCATGTTCACTATGTGATCCCCACATTTTTAATAGAATGTTCCAGAAACAGGTGTAAGTATGGCTGGAAAAACTAGTTCAAGGGGCATTATGCCAGGAGATGAGGTCAGAGAGGTTATCAGGGACCAGATGGGCAGGGCCTTGTGGGCCATAGTGAGTGATGAAGGTGGACCAAATGAGGTAGAAGATATGGCAAGAAGTAGGCAGATTTGGAGCCTCTTCTGCCTGCAGGATTTTCAGATGAATCATCCACTTACTTATTCATGTGTCCACTCTTCATTAAGTTATTGCCCTGTTTAAACAACATAGTAATGGTGTGGGATCTGGAGTCAGAGTGCTTGCCTTCAAACTAAAAATGATCCTTTGACTCACCTCTAAGGGTGCAGGATGGGAGAGAGAAAACTCCATTTTTGTATGTGCTGTGACTTTTGTCAGGAATGGTCTCCCCCTACCCTCCCAAGGATCATCTTTGACCAAGGTCTTCAGGAAGTCTCCTCTTCCAGGTCTTGTATTCCATCTCCTTTTCCCCTAGGCTCCCACAGTCCTCCAGTCAAATACCTCCGAAACGTCCTCTACTTCCTCCCCCACCCCAGTCAGCTCGTCTCACCTCCAGTCCTTTGCTTTAGACATCCTTTCCCCCTCTCTCCTGGATGCCTTCTCTGGCACTTAATACCCCAGTTTTCCCCACATTGTGTAACTCCCCAAGAATCGGGTATTTCTCAACATTTCAAAGTATGTGCGCCCCAGTTTTTTGCTCAATAAGTGTAAGTAAACAAGTTACGCTGGACCTATGGTGCCCTCTCTGGGGGACAGGAGCAATTGCAGGGCTACAGACCTTTCTGGCTCCTTACAAATCTGTTGCTAGGCTGCTTCTTCTCAGGGGTCCTATTTCTAGTTTCCTACTACTTATGGACCCCGGCACCATTCCCTTTCTGCAGGTGGTTCAATTTCTATAAATTAATATTTGTAGATTGTTTTGCAGAAGAATGAGGATTCCCTCCAGGAGTGTGTCAAATCCTTGAGGCAGAGGTAAGGCTCCTCTTCCATCTTCTTCAGTAGGAATTTAAAAGAAGGCCCCGAGAATGCACTTCTTTGTTGTGTGTACCTATGTTTATAACATACACATCCATGTTGCCTTAATGTGCACGTGTGCACGTAGACACCCCTATAACTCCCATTATTACAGTATACACATGGTTGTAACTTCACACTCACCGCACAAACTCAATACATCCTTAATTTTTGTACAGACCCATAGGCAACTTACACTGCACACACACAAAGTTCCACTTTCTTGTAAACACATATCTCTCTCATACTCTGTATTAGCAACCAGAACCCCTCACTTTGGCTTATTCCTGCCAAGATGACCAAATACTTAACAACTTTGTCTTCATCTCCACCCATCAACTAGCCCATTTACACAAGGGGAAATCAACCCAGACAACTGAGTGTCCTGACAGACTTCAGGTGTCACAAATCTTCCATCTGAACCCTCCCACACACAGGTGCCCCTCCACTCACAGGACTAAGTCCTAAACTCTGCTCCTGACATGGGGCTTCAGAAATGTCCAGTCCACTACCTTTAGTGTTTGTTTCCTTCTTGGTAAATGGGGATAATAATAATAACCTTCATAGGTTCATTGTAAATTAAATGAATTCATGCTATGGGGGCTTAAAACACTACCAGGCACACAACAAGTACTCTCTAAGTACTAGCTATCACCATAATTATGATTCTTATACTTTGTCTCATTACAAGGGTCCCAGCATCCATAATTGTTAAATGAATGAGCAAGTGCTAAGGGCATTTGTGTCTGGGTTTGTTCTGTTCACTGTGGAGACACATACCATTTTGACTCCTCTTCTTCCGTGTCCCCCACGATGTCCAGGACTATTGTTAGTAGGTGTTGACAAGATGTTCCAAGGAAAGGATCACCTATTCTGAGTCTGTTCCCTTGTTCAGATGTCCTCTCCTTCTACCAGTCCTTCTCCACCCCAGATGCCCAGATTTAGTTCTAGTATACAGTAGATGCTAATGAGTGTTGAATGAATGAACAAACGCTAACAGGAATCTGTATCTGGGTTTGGGCTTCTCCTGGCAGATGCTGCCTCCAGCTTCTCTTTGCCCCCACCTCAGCTTAGAGCTCTTCATAGGCACTTCCTCGCCAGCTCCCACCCTCCAGAGCTATTTGTCACCACTAATTGCAGCATTGGAGTTGGGCTGTTGGATGTGTGTACGTGCACATGCTGGTGCAGCAGGGTGCCCACCTCAGCCATGCCTCTGCTCCCTGCTGCTGTTCACCCAGGACTGATGTGGAATCTGCCAGCCCAGAGGCTCTGGTGGGTGGGAACCTAGGGAGCTTTAGGAGGTGGGGAGATAGATAAAGTATGCCAGCTAATCAGAAAGTGCCTGGCAGGGTGGGTAGCCAAACAGGAAACCCATGGCTGAGTTCTGCAGAGGGACATGCTGTGTGGCCCCCGGCACTAGGGGGTAGGGTGGGGGTGAGGCAGACACTGGGGTTCTGGCAGCAGCAAATGGGTAGAAGGGATGGATACTCACCTTCATTCCTGCCAAACTGTGGCCATGATGGAAAATAGTTTTCCACAACAGGCCACTGTGACTTTATCTGTGCTGTGCCTTTTTGCCTAGAAGATGCTATTGCTCCACTCTTGGTGAAGAGGCTACTTTATTGAGGACTAGGAGGTCAGGGTGTCAGAATGGAACAGAGGTGTTAGAGCTCCTCATCCTTAGGGTCTTTGCAGACAGGTACATGTAGACATGGACGTTTCTCTTCCACCACCACCTTCTGCCCATGTAGCATCTCACACACTGATGATGGTTTCCCCCAGAAGGTCACATTCTTCTTTCCTTGACCTTCAACGATGGTAACAGTGGGCCTGAGGCATTAGAAGGGGGGAATGGAAGGGAAAAGCTCAGAGAAAGCAAGAATGCATTCAACAAATTCTTATTGAGTGCATATTATGTGCCTAACACTATTTTTAAACTGTGAGATATTGGGCAGTCTCTTTATCTTCCTTGTGTCCCACTTTCCCTCACCTGAAAACATGGGAATAATGGAAATAATAATAACAATACCCACCTCACTGGGCTGAGTGAGGATAAGTGAGTTAAGTCAGGTAAACTGCTCAGAGTTGTGCCTAGTACACAGTAAGTACTCAATAAATGCCAATGATTGTTACTAGTTGACACAAGCTACCTTCTCTTATATCCAGAACTCTGTATATCTCTCTCCATCGCTGACTGGAAAACAACTAAATGCTTACCCCTGACATTCAAGGTCTTATTGTTGTACCTAAATCTCTGACCCAAGGCAATCTCTGCCTCTCTTCCACTTTATTCAGACTCAGTCCCATGTCCAGAATGGGCTTTGCCTGGGCTATTTCTCCTACTAGGCAAGCCCTCCATTCACTCACATCCTGATTTTCTCAATCAGCCCTTTCCCTATTCATTCCCTTACTCTGCCAAGTCCTTCATGCCCCCATTCAACACCCTTAACTCATCTTCAGGACCCCTCAAAACCCCACAGCTGGACAACACTTTCCAGATTGTAGGCTTTTCATGAGATGGGAACAAGCCACTTAATCTAGTAGCTTGATGTACATTATGTGGAAATAAGAAGGGATGAATGGGTGTTTTATCCCTCTCCCACATCTGGGCTACCCTGGCCATGGAAACACTTTGAGTGGCTAATCACCTGTGTCCAGGACTCTGCTCACACAGTCCCAACACCTTCCTGTCAGGGGAGGCCCAATCAGTTTCCTAACCCCAGGTTCAGGTGGCAGTCCCTTTTCCACATATCAACCATTCCTCATATGCCTTCTTTCAGGGCCCTGTCTACCATGGATCTCTTAGGAGATCCATGGGGTCTGGATTGTGTTTGTCTGCAGCTGTTGCCAAAGAGGCCTTAGAGTGCCTGGGCACAGTGAGACACCATGTGAGACACCGAATCAGCCATGGAGGCATGGGTGACTGAAGCAATGAGTAAGTGAATAGAAGCATGAGTGACTAAGTGACTGTACAAGCCAATCAAAGCATGGGTAACTGAGAGAGTGAGCAAATGGACCCAAGTGGGACTGAGTGAATGGGAGAATGGCTGAGTAACTGAATTAGTGACTTGAGGGCAAAGAGGCTACTAACTCTCCCTTCAATATCTTATTTTTCAGCTTCTTCTTTAGTTTCCCCCACTTCCTGCAGCTGGGAAATGACACTTGGTGGAGCAGGCACCTTAGGCCCACTGGTGGAAGCACTGGTTGGGGGTAGCTGACTCTCCTTCCCTAAACACTGACATAGCAATATCATCACCCCTTCTTGTGTGATCGCACAATTTGCCTCCTCACTCACGAGAATTTGGGGAGATGGGCCTTGCAGAGGCGCTGGCGGCTGCGGGTGGGGTTGGGTCCACATGGGGGCGTGCACAGCCCCCAGGTACTCCACTCTGACCATGAGCCTTCCCCTGAAATGAGAGGAGGGAGTTATTGAGTCAGAATTAGTGGTCTCAGGGGGTTAGTGAGACAGAGGCTACAGGGAAATGGGATCCATGGCAGATAGTCAGAAATCTCCATTACTTCGTGGGCTGCCCACCCTCACAGGAAAGTCTGGGGAGCACTCACAGGGGCAGCGCTGGATGTTGTAGCAGTGCCGGATATCCTGTTGTTCCCCAGGACATCGATGTCCATTAAATTTGCGGCCCTTGCAGCTCCTTGAGCGTGTCTGCTGGCCTGGGATCTCCTGACAGCTGATGCGTTGCATCTTCGGGCGGACACAGGGGCTCCATTCCTCCCATGTCCCCCACTCTCCATTCACTGCAGAAACAGGAGTAGCAGGGGCTTGCACCAAAGAAGGGAGCCAGTGAGGGGGTTGGCTCCCCACCCCCCCAGGAAAGGAAGGAATGAGTGCTGGGGGAAGGATTGGGGGTGATCAGATATGGGAATGGGGAAATCAGAGGTCAAACCAAGGCATCAGGGCCTGGTATAAAGGAATTTGAGGTAGGAACAAGGCATTAGAAGCCGGAACTGGGCAGCAGAGAAGGGTGGAGATTTAGGCATGGAAATGGTGCATCTTGAGGTACTGACCAGGGCAGGGCACAGCCGTGTTGCAGATGTGGGTCCGGGTAGCTTCACCAGCACAGAAGGGGCCGCCATGCTGGGGCACAGGGTGATCACATGTCCGTTGTTCTGTGATCTTGCCTAGGCCACAGGTCACCGGGCAGGGGCTCACAGGGCCCCATGGCCCCCAGCCTCCAGCCACTGTTGGGGGAATAGGAGTGAGGGAAACACCACCTCGATCTCCCCCCTTCAGCCCCTAGACTGTTGATGCAGACCATCCCCAAATGAAGATCTCCATGGTCACATGGTCTAAGATCTATCCCATGAAATGGCAGAGCATCTGTGCCCAAATCAAGAGCAGAGAATCAGAGGCCTTATCTCTATGTACCTGGGCAGGGTGGCAGGCCACTGCAGGCCTGCTGCTCATAGGCTGACCCTGGGCACGGCTTCCCAGGGGGCTTCGTGGAGGGCTCAGGTGCAGAACACGTGCGGCTTCGTCTTTCCACAGGCATGTTGGGTCCACCATGGCAGGATCCTGAGCAAGGGCCCCAGGGGCTCCAAGCAGCCCAGGCCCCATGTGCTGTGGTGGGGTGGGGTGGGGTGGGAGGAAGCCAACTGTGGTCATGCATGCTGAAGTCCTCCCACCCTGGCAGTTCCTTGCTATAACACTCAGACCCACCCTGGGTGCCTGCATCAGTGCCCTGTGGCTTCCCTCACTCACTGGGGCAGATCTGCTTCGTGTCACAGGCCTCTGACTCCTGTGCCTCTCCTGGGCAGTGGCCCCCACACTTGGGGGCAGGCTGATCACATGTTCGACGGCGAGTCCGGGTCCCTTTGGAACAGGTGACAGAGCAAGGTGCCCAGGCTCCCCAGTTGGACCAGCCTCCTATCTCTGTGGGAGAGAAGAGAAAGGGACAGGATGGAGTTTGGGATGTTATTCCGGGTACTTGTTTCCTCAGGTACCCCACATCAGCTAATCCTGTCCCTGCATCTTCTGTCACACTTGGTCCACCATCATTGCTCATCTGGACTACTGCAATAACCTACACACCGATCCCTCTGCCTCACCCCTCATCACATAGACTGTCTTCCTCCTGACATCAAGGAGGTCACAACCCAAATCAGATTATATTTCTCCTCCGCCCATACCTCATATCACTTAAAATGAAAGCCACACTTGCTTCCTCCTTAGAGCCTCACAAATATCAGGCACTGTCCCACCCTCAGGGCTTCTGTTCTAATTATTCCCAGCGCCTGGTAACAGACAGTGCACGCCTATCTAGCTGATCCTCCTCACCAGGACAACATGGCTTGTCCTCACAGGTCTGAAGCTGCCACTGGAGGGTCCCAGGCTGCACCTTCTCAGGGCATTGTCCACCCCAGCCTATGCAGCGCCGGTGCCGCAGCTGGGAGCCCTCGGTGCAGGTCACTGAGCAGGGAGTCCAATTGGACCACACTGACCATCGTGGGGGCCTGCAGAGAGAAGTGTGTGTGTGTGTGTGTGTGTGTAAGTGTGTGTATTTATATATTTATATATCTCCCTCCCATCCTGGTGCAAGCTGGCAAGGATAACCTACAGGGCTATAGAGTATGGGCAGGCATAGGTGGGGGTGTGGGATAAATATGTGTAAAATAATGAGAGTATCTACCTCTTAAGGATGTTGGGGGACTGAATGGGAAGAGATAGGTACACAGTAAGTACTTAATAAATATCATTTACCTTCACGATCAGGGACCAGGGGCTGTTACCCTTTCAAGTACCCCAAGGATAGTGCCAGGCATGCAGTAAGCAAATGTAAGGACTAGGGATCCAGAACTCATGTCAGAAACCCACTAGGTCACCATTGTACAAACAGAAAGTGCTTAATAGATAGGATAAATTATCCCGTTGAGCTCAGAGAACCCATCAGAAATATGCCAGATCTGTCCTCAAACACCTGCACAACATAATGTTAAATAGATGTGAACTGTTGACATGACTAGGGATTCAGAACTAGCTTAAGAAAACTCGTAAGCTTCTTATCCCCAGAGTATATCTGGGATATACAGTAAGCAGTTAGAAAATATATCTGGCATACAGTAAATGCTCAATACATCTAAGTGGCCACCATGACTACCCTTAGAAATCCTCCCACTGCCCCTCCCACTGCCTCTGCAGTGCACTTGGTATGCTGGAAGTACTCAGTGAATGTAAAGTGTTATCATAATTAGGAGCCTGGAGCTGCCCTCAGAATTCCCCAAACTCTCTTGCCTCCACAATGCATCTGCATCTGTATACAGTAAGTACTCAACATGAGCTGTCACCACAATTAGGGGACTCGGACCACCTCCAGAGTTAGCCCTGACTGCTGTGACTCAGTTGGTTGGGTGTCATCCTGCAAAGTGAAAGGTCACCGGTTCGATTCCCAGTCAGGGCACATGCCTGGGTTGTGGGCCAGCCCCAGTTGGGGGTGTGTAAGAGGCAACCGATCAATATTTCTCTCATACATTGATGTTTCTCTCCCTTTATCCTTCCCTTTCCCTCCCTCTAAAATTAAATAAATAAAATCTTAAAAAAAAAGAAGTACCTGAATTGCTCCCCAGTCACAATGTTTCCAGTATGCAGGAAGTGCTCAATACATGTAAGCTATAGCAGTACATTTACCGATGTCTAAAGACCTTTTGGGTATTACAACTGGTATGGGGAGTCACTACTGGCATGTAATAATTAAGAGGCCAGAGATGGTACAAAACACCCTGCAATACATAGGTAAGGCCCCACCCCAATAATAATTTTATGGCACCAAATGTCAACAGAACAAAGACTGAAAAATCCAGAGCTATGGTCATGATCAGGACCTTGGAACCATCCTTAGGAATCCCAGAAAAGGAAAGAGTCCAGTTCTGGGTCGCCCTGCAGACAGTCCTTCTTGCCTTCCCCCAACCCCAGGCTCTAACCTGCATGCCTGACAGAGCTTACTGCCAGGCTTCTGGAAGGCATAGTTAGGGTTGAGACAGCAGTCTTCCTCACGGACACCATTCCCCAAGTAGTCCTCACACTTGCCTGAGGATTCCTCATACCGGGTGAAGCAGAGTACAGGGTCTGAGCCTGTAACAGGGTAGGGAGAGGGGGTATGGTTAGGGATGTGGTGGCCCCAGGCCCCCCTGGGGGCAAGCCGATCTCATTCACTTACCTGTGGTTGGCAGGGTGAGTAGCAGCAGCAGTGGCGGCCACAGCAGCAGTGACCGAGAGGCCTGTGCTGGGGTAGACATGTTGAGCACTGCAGTCCTGCAGCCCCGCCTGGTTTTATGTGAGCTGACCTGCTCTGGGAGTCAGTGGGAAAGAGGAACCAGGGGCAGGAGGAACTGAGAGGGCAAAGAACAGCAGTGGTGGGGAGGGCAGGTCTTTACAGCTCCCACCTCTGCCCTGTCACTTCTGCCCCTGTGCCACCTTCTCCACTCAGTCCTCCCTACTTCCTGTCTCCCTCTCAGTCCAGTTTTGTTACTGTATCCCTAGCACCCCACGCTCCACCCAGCAACCCTTCAGAACTGAGTCAATGGTCTTTGACCAAATTCTTACTGAAGCGAATTGAAGCACAGGAGTTTGGAGCAAGATGAACTTTCTAGCTGTATAACCTGGGGCAAGTTACTTGAACCTCGCTGAGACTGTTTCTTCACCTGTGAAATGCACACTCCCTATCATCATAGGATCAACCTCATGGGGATGTTTAGCAAGGCTGAAAGGAATGTGTCCCTCCTCATGGGGTGAAGCTAGCATTGAGGTAATTGCTTCATTTTCCATCCTGACTTAACCCACCCTTCTCTTTCCTTAAAGGGAGGTCCCTTGTGGTCAGCATGGGGAAGGGAGGTCAGCACATGGGAAGTGAGAAGGGGAAGTGGCAAGAGTGTGGGGACGATTCAGGAGTGAATTGGGGATGGCCACTGTCCCAGGGGCCCAGCTGGAGACAACCTTAGGGCCTGTGGAGGGGGTGGTTGGGAGGGAACTGGCCTGGTCATATTCCATCACAGTAACTTGGGTAAGTGACACCCCCCTCCCTGGGTCTACATCATAGGGTTTGTTGCCAAGCTTGGGAGCTAAGATTTTTAAGTCCTTAGCATAGTGTCTGGCATATAGTAGATGCTCTGTGTTTGTTATATACATTTAACCAACATTCATTGGTCATCTATTGGAACCAGATGCTATTCTCAGCATTGGATGGAGCAGAGAATAAGACAGCCCAAAATCCTGGTCTTTGAGGGGCTTACACTCTAAAAGAATACACAGATAATAAATGTCACCTCCCTCACAGAGGCCTTTCCCAGATACCCATTTTGTATGGCACCCTTGTCACTCTCTAGCCCAGTGACTCTCAAACCTTAGTGTGTGTCAGAATCATCTGGAAGGTTGGTCAAATCATAGACTGCTGGAATGCAGTTTCTGATCATGCAGGTCTGGGGTCAACAACATGCATTTTTAAGAAACTCCCAGGTGACAATGACGCTGCTGGTCTGGGGACCACACTTAAAGAACCGTCATTCTGGTCCCTGACCACTCTTTTCCTTTGTAGGTCTCATCTATGAAAACTATTCTACATGTTTATTATACTGTTAATAATTAATTCCTCTTCAACACATTTTCCATGCAGGTAAAACCAAGCTCCATGGACTTGCTATCTTTTTATAACCATTAATGAGCCATTTTAAAAACAAGAATATTTAAAATAACAATAAGGCATTTAAGAAAGGTAGGAAGGCAATCTTCCCTGCATTCAGAGGGAGAAATACCATTCTGCACATTAAAGCCAAGTAAAAGAATTTGATTTGGTCAGGTTTACCGTTAAAACAGAACCTTCTCAAGAATATTAATCTTGTTTTATGGGCGATAAGGTGTGTTGACACTGAGATGTACTTGTTTCCTGATAATAGAAGCCTGCTCAAAAAGTTTGCTTTGAACAAAGAGGTCTTGTTAGCATTGTAAGACTTCAGACGTTAGCACTGTGTTATTTTGTGAAAGCAAACTCGGGAAACCTGTACTGCTGGTTGGCTGCTTTATCTAATCATCCATTGCCCTGGTAATAATGTTATAACTGGTATTTCCTTTGATCCTGAACTGTATACTCATAGGATTCACTGTGAAAGAGGACTGTTGGTGCCTTCTTCTCCACCCACGTATTTAATGGGCAATAAAATGACTCTGCAGATTTCTTATTTAAACAAAGAGGGAGTCTTGTCTCTCAATGCAATTGCAATGCAGTTGTCTCTGGCAATGCAATTATCACACTGCCACCTTGTATTTAGGTTTCTGGTCTGTCGCCCTCTCTCAAATACCAGCTCCACGGGGGTGAGTTGTTTTGTCTGGTATGTTAACTGCTGTGTCTGCAGGGCTCAGCGAAGATTTGCTGAATGCAGAAATAAATGAAATAAAACTTGAGAGGTTCTGTGAACTTCTAAGAGGGAGAGTCTAGACTAGAGGGGAAAATAGGGGTGCCACAGGGGCGGGGGTGGGGGGATAGTGTCTCAAGTGCCTGGACTGGACCAGAGTTCTGAGAAGGGGGAAGGGAACCAAGGCAAAGCCCAGGGGAAGTCCGGCATTTCAAATTTTGGAGAACTGAGGGGAAATGGAGCACAGGGGTTGAGGAGAAGGGGCCTGAGAAGGACGAGGACAAACCAGGGGATTTTCTCATAGGCCTGGCATATTTACTCCATGGTCTCTCACGCACTCTCATTCTGTGTCGATCATTTCCTCTATTTTTAAAGATAGTTACACACACAGTTCTGGATTTATGGCCTCTACTGTAGTCTCATACAAGCAGGCTCACATATATACAGGATCACTCAGCTTTTCAGATATTCTCTCAGTCACTCACTCAAGGAGTCATTTTCTCTGTCATGGATCCCCAGTCTAACGATTGTGTCCTACTAACAATTCATACACACAATCATGTCTTATAGCCTGTCTCATTCGGCCAATATGACCAATATTTACTCGCACCAGTCAGTTTCCCAAGTGCACACAGACCTACACCTTTTGATGTTTCAACCACTTAGGCAAACACAAGGCCCGTGGGCCGAATCCAGCCCTCCACCTTGTTTTATCAGCCCAGCACTTTGTTTCTACCCGGCGGCAGCGACGAGCTCCTTGCCCCTGGTTAAGGAGTAATTACATTTATACAGCCTGAAATTACACTTGGCCCTTTGAAGGCAACTGCAAGGCCAATGTGGCCCCCAGTGAAGATGAATTTGACACCCTTGATTTAGGCTGTCATTTCCTCACATACACAGTCACTGATTTACAGCCACCACTAGTCTCTCATGAAGTTTCTTGCACACACACACACACACACACAAAATCACCATCTCCCCTACTTCTTCATACTGAAGGCCCCATTTCACATATCCAGTTTCTGATTATAACTAAGTTTCACACATACACACAATCACACAGCATCTCAGACATTGTCTTACTCACCTAGTCTCACATTTCTTCTCAAGCAGCTTCCAACATACCAGTCTTTGATTTATAGGCTTTAATAAAGTGTCTTGCAAAGAGTTTCACACACAGCCAGTTTCTTACACACTGCCTCAGTTGCCCATTCAGTGTCATATTTTTCCTTCAGTCAGTTTCTGACATCTGTGGTCACTAATTTACAATTTGTACTAGGCTCTCAGTAAGCCTTAGACACAGTCTCTCGTGGTCCATCTTAGTCATTTACACCATCATTTTCATCAGTTAGTCTATCACGTAGCCTCAAGCTCAACTATAGTTTTGCAGGTTTCCCGGATACACCAATCACATGGTCTCTCAGTTGTCTTGCAGTCTGTTTTTCACAAAAATATGGTCTGATTTACACTCTGTTAGGAAATGTTTCACAGACCCACACTCTCACATGACTGCTCAATTTTCTTTCACACAGCACGGACTTTATTTCTTATCATCTCTTACAGTTATGGGGCCTCTTGCACCATTTCAGACACACTCAGTCCCATTGTCATTTTCTCTCTCACTTTCAGTCCCTGAACCTGTGGGCTAGACTAGAGTAGTAACTGTCAATTCATCTCCTACTAGTTCTAGGTATAGATACACACACGTATGTATACACACAATTGCAGCCTCTCATACTCTCCCAGCCCCAGACAATTTTTCTCAGTTTCTCAGTGTTTCCTACTCTTACACAAATAATATTCACACACGTAATCATGCATTCTCATTATTTTGTGTCTCAGGCAGCCATTTGGCCTCACAGCCATTTTCTCTCATACAATCAACTTCACACATATGCTCCCATGACTTTAACTGATACAACAGCCTTGCACGAACAGTTTCACACACAATCCATCTCCCAACACTGAGATACCTGTTTATGTACTGTGAAGGTTTTTGCCTACACATAGTCCCTGACAAGCTGACAGGCTCTCGCACCTTGTTTTGATCACTGTCTTGTTCACCATCACCTGGTCTAACAGTGGCTGGTATGCAGTCCCTACTTCCTTCTCATAAATATTACTTCACATGCATCACCAGTTTCTTGTACAGTATCTTAATCACTCATTCATTTGTACAGTGAATTTCTCATAGAAACACAATGTCAAGTTTGTGGTTATAACTTCTACTCTCTTACACATGATTTCACACACAGATACATGCAACCACAGCTTTCCAGTTTCTTTTTCACACCCAGTTACCAAGCTGCAGTCTCTACTGTTTCTGATGCAGAGTATCACACTCTCTCTCTCACAGTCAATCTCACACCCTCATCACCTTTTATGCATGGCAATGCCAGTCATGCTGAGCCCTCATAGCATCAGGAAAAAAATGCTAGCAGCCTCCAGCATCACCTTTAAAAATATATATTTACAGGAACAATTCCCCATTCTCTGGGACTCTTAGAAAAAAATGATCCATTTTGAGGGAAGTAAATTGAACAGTGGAGACAGGTGTAGCACCGTCCCCCAAATCACCAACCCCCAGGTCTCCAGGCCTGGGCTGGGCCAGTGCTGACAGGTGGTGAGCCAGGAGTCCTTTGAACCCACCCTCTCCAGCCTGGAAATCATACAGGACAGGCTTTATGCCCCTCTATTCCTCCCTCCCAACTCCAGGGACACTTAAAGGGTCCTTTGTACCCGCCCGCAGGAAATTGGGGGGCTGGGAGGGAGGGAGGGAGGGAGCTGAAAATACACATTTGGTATCAAAAATAAACACTTGGGGGCGGCAGGAAGATACACCCCCATCCCTTCCTTCCCACCCACCCCATCTCAGATATAGGAAGAGATGACCCCTCTCCCCTATTGAAAAGCCCTGTTTAAAAATAGATTATACTATCAAAATGGCAGAGGGTGGGGGACAGGGAGACCTGGAGTACTGGCTGGAAGGGTCCCCCAGACGGGGACTACTCCCCCAAATAACCCTCCATTGGGAGGTAAGAGGCAGGACCCCAGGAGTTTGGCAGACATGGGAATGGCTTCTCAGGGGCAGAAGAACAAAGGGGCATTTGTCCCTGGCCAAAAAGGTGGCTGAGAAAGGATAGGCTGTCTGAGAAAAAGGCTGGGGGTTGGTGGTGAGAATTCCTATTCCAAGGGTGAGTCTGACTTGGTCAAGACTCCAAAACCATTTAATGGCACAAATTCTTCCCGGACCCTTGGGGACAGCCAGGAATAAGAAACCACAACATGCTAGCTCTTCTACCCACACCCCAAAATGGAGACAGGGCTCCCTCAGCTTCCCAAGGGCAGGCTGAGAAATAAATAAAGAAAGGTCCTTCACAAGCCAGACCCCGATTGTCTCATCTTGGGGGATAAAATGTGAAGCTGGAGATGTCCTCACCACTGCCCCAAAAAGGGTTGGGCCAGGCTCCTCCCAGTGGCCTTCAAAAAATAAATAAATAAACCGTCCCCACTACTGCAGTAGGAGACGTATAAGTGCGGCCACTGGGAGACTGACCAAGAATAGAGAATAGATAATTTTTCTATGGAAAAATTATTGAGAAATCTTTCTTCCTAAGAATCCCCACCCCACCATGACTATAGTACGAGTCTGTCAGCTGAACTATGTTTCTTCTTGAGACAGCTGGCTGGAGAGAAGTTCAGGGTGTAACCCCAGAAAAGATGGTGGTGGTGGTGGTGGTAGTCATGGCTTCTGGGGCCCTGGGGAGAGCACCACGGGGGTGGAGAGGCCGTCCACACTGATGGAAGGGATGTGCACCTGGGCGCTGCCACTGGATGGAAACTGGGGACAGAAATAGAGAGAGGTCATGGATGGGGGCCATGCTAGGTTCTCTCATCTACTCCGAGACGGGGGAAGAGGAGCCTACCTGGAAGGAGAGCTTGGCTGGACTACGGGGAGCAATGGGACTCAGGGTGCTCCAGAAATGAATGCTGGGGGGCAGCGAGCTGGGCGTCAGCAGCACCGGGGTCTGTGGGAAAGCAGTGGTCAGAGCTCAGGCAAGCAGAGGGCAGGTGGGAGAAAATGGAAGGAACTTGATATATGCCCCACCAGATTCTCTACGAAGACTTCCAAGGTCAGTCCCTGAAAGTACACAGACCTACGTCATAACTACTAAGGCCGTGTACGTGAGATCTCTCCAATTTTACACTGACAAACCCTCCCAACTCTTGAAAGTCCACCCCAGCCTCACTGGGTAAGACCACCTACAAGACGCTGTCCACAGGAGGGTTTCAAACCATATGGGTCATTATCCCAATAGTTCAGGCTCAACCCCCAACTCTTATGTTCCACCTTTTACCTCACAGAACCCGCTAAGCAAATCCCAGGCCAAAAAGCCCCGCTCAGGTTCTGTATTCCATGCCCCAAATGAGAAACAGTCCCCATACATAGCCTCTCATTCCTTCATTCTCCACCCACAAAACTTCCCAAACTTGCCTATCATTTGACTGAGATCCCTCAGCCTTGGAGCCTCACTCTTGCCCTTCTTTTATCAACCTGTATCTGCACCCTCCAGCTCACTCAGATAAGATAACCACGTTGGCCCTTGAGGTCAATCTTATGCCTCTTAGTCCCCTGTCCCATGCCAATCAATCCCATTTGTCCAGGGAGCCAGCCCCGCCCCTCCGCAGGCACTCACCAATGTGTGCGTAGGTAGCAGGGATGGCGTTAGTGCCGGCCCAGGCGCCTGCAGACTGGAGCCAGTTCCCGATCCTGGAGTCCGTTCAGGTCCTGGCCCACCTAGCAGGCTAGGGCTGAGTGGAAGCTCCAGATCCCGGGGCTTCCGGCCCTTCTGAGGCTGGGGGATCTCTGTGCTGGAAGCTGTGGAAGCCCCGAGGCCGCCCAAGGGTGCTGCGGTCTCCATAACAACTGCAGGAGGGACTTCCCGCCCTGCCCGAGGGGCTTCCGGCACAAACCCCGCCTCCCCACTGGCTGCAGTGTTGAACTCTTCCTTGGGCTCTTCTACTTTGACTTCTGGGGGCAGTGGCCGGCCCAACCCAGGCTCCACATTCAGTTCTTCTGATTTAAGGTTCGGGCCCTCGGGCGGGGTCAGAATGACCTGGGAGAGGAGGGAGTATGTATGGATTGCTGGGGTGGCAAAGCACTGACTTCCCTCGGAAAGCAGCATTTGGTACTAGGTGCACAATTACATATCGGGGCAGGTCCTCCAACAGGATTGGGACTTTGCCAAGGAACTAGGGCTACTTCTCGGGCAGTTTCTCTTGAGGGCAGGGTTGCCCCTAGGGATGGGGTGGGGCGGGGCTAGGCTCCTGGGGATATTACCCCAAGTCTTGAATAACGGTAGTTCTAAAAAACTTTAAGGACCAGTTGCATCTGCCTCACCTAAAAACTACTAATAAAGATGCATATTTTGGGGCCCATCCCCCAAAACCTGTGAGTTGAAAGGCCCTGCGGTTGATTACGGGAGTGAAATGAAAGAAACAGTGCATTAAGCAAACACATACGTTCAGGGCACCTAAAACAAGTTGGGTGTACTACTAATTGTAGCGCACTTAATCTAGCTACCTTCTCAGTATGAGCATAACCCATCTCCCCAACCCTTTCTTCAAAGGCACCTGTGTCCCTCCTTCCACTATATCTCCTTTAATAGAATATTTATGTCCCTTCTGTTACTCATCCTCATTTGCAAATTATACATCCCTCCTGTTACTAAATTTCCATATTCTAGCCCTTACCTGGAGAGGCAGGCCAGCCTCTTCAGCTTCTAGGCAGGCCTCCAGGGGGCTTGGACTGGTGCTCCTGCTCCCCGAAGGGGGCACTGCTGCGCCTGCTGAGGCTGTATTGGAAAGCACTGAGATGGACCTCGGATGCAGGGGCAGCTGTAGCTGTGGCTGCAGGGACTGGATGGTGAATGTGGAATAGAGGCCTGAGCGCATGTACTCATTCCGGCTGCTTCGCGCCAAACCACCTGGGCCTGCCATTCCTGCACCCTTGGGTGTTCCTGGCTTCCCAGAGGCAGATTCCCCAGGGACGGCATGTACAGCAGCGGGGGCCACATTTGCCACAGTGGAGGTAATAGACACCTCAGGCTGCGGTGGACAGTCCTCAGTGGAGCACCCTGCAACCTCGGGATAGGACACAAACTTGTAGACGAACTTCTGGCCACTCACTTTGCGGATGATGTTCTGGGAAAGGAGGAGACAGGATAGGGGGCCTTAGAAGAGAAGGCCAGGGTGCAAGGAAGGTGTGGCTTCGGGGGACGGTGGAGGGGTATGTCTCCTAGAGTCTTCTCTCAGGTCCCTCTCCTGTCTTTTTACATATACCATCCCGCCTCTGTGTCTGCCTCCCTGTATGTTCCCCCTCCCAGCCCATTTGACATCTCACACACCTCTCTCAATTTTGAGCTCCTCCCTTCTCCTCCTTCAGTTTCTCCCTCTCCTTTGTCCCCATCCCAATTCCCCCTCTGTATTTTCCCCAGTTTCTCCCCTTTCTCAATTCTCCCCTCCTCCACAATTCTTCCTGTGGCCTCCTGCCCTTCTCCTCTTTCCCTGTCTCCCTTCCATGTCTCCCCCAATCCATCCCCCTTCAAGTCTCCCTCTGTCCCTTTTCACCTTCATCTGTCCGATTCCCTTACCCCCATCTCAGATACCTCCCTACACACATCTAGTGGTTCCTCTCCATCATGGGGCCCACCTAGGGAAGTAGGTGCAGGAACAAGCTTTCCTCCTGGCTCCAAGAACCAGGGGTTTCTTGGGTTAACAGGGTCAGGCCTTGGGGGTGGATTCCAGGACACAGGTTTGGAATCTAGCTAATGCAGTAAGACAGGAACATGAAGTAATTGACATAAATGTTGGAAGAGACTAAAGTAACATAGAAGAATGTAGTGATGCATTACTAATATATAGGATTATTTAAAGCTATTGATGCAGACGCTGAACAGGGCAAGGTCAGGATGAGGAGCTACTACATCCTTAATACTTTTGTGGAGGTTTAAGCTAAGGCAAATAGAAAATGAAGTAACTGATAGCAACTAGGCAAGAACATTAAAATACTAATAATACATTTGGGGGTGAATCTCAAGGCTGGCTTGGGTGGGTCACAGACCATGTTTGGGATATTTCAGGATGGGTCTGGAGGGTCACGGATGTGTTCTGGTAGTCTCAGAGCACAGTGAGGTTGCCTCATTATTAATATTGTTTTGGAGGTTTGAGCTAAGGGAATAAAATATGAAAAATAGAATAAATGCTATAAGTGATTAACGGTGTACACATAGGTCCAGAGCTGTTCTGGAGGAAAAGAGGCTCCGGGGTAGGGGGTGGTGCTAGGGTACCCTGGGGATATCTTCATGCTGGTCAGGTATGTCACAGGATGGGTTTGTTTCTCAGAAAATGAATGAAAAGGGATATTCATTAATGTGGTTTTGTAAGTGTCAGGTAAAGAAATAAAATAAATAACTGGTATAAATACTGGGGGAGAAGGCCAACTCAGCACTGGTATGGGAGTCTGAGAGGATAAGATGAGGAACATTTCAAATTGTAGCTATAGGAATAAGATGATAAAATAAAAGAACTGATATAAATATTGGGGTGGACCAGTGTTGCTCTGGGAACACAAGAGGATGGTGTATGGAGCTGGCATTATATATTTTGTTTGGGAGGTTTTAGCTAAAGGATAATAAAAGAAAAGAAAATAATTAATGAAAAGGTTAAGGGTCTCAGATGATGAGATAAGGAAAAGTTAGTATGATACTGTAATGGAGGTTTTGGTTTAAGGAATAAGAATCTTCTGGATTTCTTATTCCGGAGTAACAGCAGATTATGAAACAATCAAACAAACAAACAAACTGGGGAGTGTAGGAGTGATCCAGGGGTTCCAAAGCACAGGATGAGAAAAGTCATTATTAATAGTGTTTTCAAAAGTTTTGGCTATAAGAATAAGGTAAGAAAATGAAATGTGTGGGGCATGGTGTGATAGCGTGACTTTTAAGGTTTTAGCCAAAGCAGTAAGACAAGAAAACAACTGAGATAAAAATGTTTTGGGGAGTCCAACATTGGTCTGAGAGTACCACAGGATAGGGTAAGAAATGGCCAAGTTTAATATTGGTTTCAAAGTCATAGCTATAGTGATTAAGAAAATGAAATAACTGATATAAATTTTGGGGTCCTCAGCCCTACTTTCTGAGGCCTTACCTTATCATAGTAGTACCGCAAGGCCCGGCTGAGCTTGTCATAATTCATGTTGGTCTTGTTCTTGCGCAGTCCCCACAGCCGGGCCACCTCCTCGGCATCCACCAGCTTGAACTCACCACCATCCCGTGAGGTCCAGGAGATGATGTGGCCATTGCCTTGTTCTCTCAGCAGCTGCAGCAGAAACTGCCACAGCGTCACAGAAGGGTCCATCGTTGGAGCAGTGTTCACGCCATCCCAGGGGTACCTGGAGGGTAGATGGCTCAGAGCCAAGAGTCTGTGGGCACAGGATGGACCAGAGGTCAGCAGGAGGAGGGTTCTTTTCTTGCTATCTTGCTTCTACCTCTGTCCCCAAATCCCATCATCATTCTCTAAAGATCCTCAGATTCAATTCTAAGCTCCTCAGCCCAGCTTTGGATGACTCCTGTAATGGGTTAAGACTTTTGGAGACAAAATGAATAAATTTTGCATGTGGGACAAATATGAATCTTTGGAGGCCAGAGGGAAGACTGTAGTAGACAGACTGTAGTCCCTCCAAAAATGTCTGTGTCCTAATCTCTGGAAACTGAGTATATTATCTTATATGTCAAAAGGAACTTTGTAGATTAATTTAAGGTTATAGACCTTAAAACAGAAAGGTTATTCTGGATTATTTGGGTGAGCTCAATCTAATCTCAGAAACTCTTAATAAAAGCAGAGGGAGAAAGGCAGCTCAGAGAAATGTGATGGCAGAAGAGGCAGAAGAGATTCAAAGCCAAGGGGGACTCAAACTGCCATTGCTGGTTTTGAAGATGGAAGGGTGCTGAGCCCAGGAATGTGGCGGTGGCCTCTTATACCTGGGAATAGCCCTCAGCTGACAGCCAGTGAGGAAACAGAGACCTCAATCCTACAACATCAGGGAACTGAATTCTGTGAACAACCTGAATGAGCAGGAAACAGATCTTCCCCTGGAGCCTCCAGAAAGTAATGCAGCCCTGCTGATGCCTGGATTTAGCCTGGTGAGACCTGTGCCGGACTTCTGACTTACATAATAAATTTGCTATTTTAAGCAGCTAAGTTTATGATAATTTGTTACAACAGGAATAGAAAACTAGTATAATGCCCTTCACCTGAACATTTTCATTTGCATTTTCTACCTAATCACACATCCGCTTTTCCAGGAGGTTCCTTCTGGCAGCTCCTCTCAAAGGCTGTTCGCTCCACGTAGGGCTCCCTTCCTCTGTATAGAAGTCTTCCTCATCATTCGAGTCTCAGCCCCAGGGGTTTGGCCTTTATGAGACCTTTCTAGAACTCAATGCCTGCTTTCTTCTGTCCCTCTGTCCACACTCCTCAGACCTGTTCCTGTCTCTGTATGTTCTCCTTCTTGATAACAGCCATAACTACCATACATGCCAGGCATTGTTCTAGTCAGGCAATGTGGCCTAGTGGACAATTACCCAGGGTCTACAGCCAGACTGCCAGGGTTGGAATTCTGCCTGGTTCTGCAACTTGGTAGCAGTGTGATCCCTGGGCATGTTCTTTAACCTCTTTGTGCCTCAATTTCCTCATCTGTAAAATAGGGATAATAACAATACCACCTAGTTCATAGGGTTATTGTATAGAATGAATATAATATGCCTGGGATATGATAAACTCTAAACAAGTATTAGTTTCTGATTTGTTCATAATCCCTTAGCCCCATTCCAAAAAACTCTAAGAACAGAAGGCTTCTTTGTAACCCTTCTGGCAGCAAAACCTGATGTGAAACAAAACAAGGCCCTTTGTGGCCTTTATTGATCCTTACTTAGTGTGACTGTTCATACATTTTGCTGCAGAAATCTGAATGTGGCTATTTTGGAGCCCACTAAGGGTGTTATGTAACATCTTGTATGTGCACCTCGTTACCTTTCTAAAATTCGAGTATTTTGAAATTATGAAACATCTGGCCCCAAGGGTTTCAGGTAAGGGCATATAAACTTGTACTGTTATTTTTATAGGTATTTATGCATTTCTCCCTTGTCATGACTCTGGGAAGTAGGTACTTATGACTGCTAATTTATAGAGGAGGAAGCCATGGCACAAAATGTCTAAACGATGTCTATAGGCCACACAGCTTTAAGTGGCAGAGCTAGGATATGGACCCAGGCAGCCAGGCTCCAGCTGTCTAAGCTTTCAAACCCTTAGGCTAAATTTCCCTTCACACTAACTGCTGCACACTGAACATTGCACTCCCTTAGCCCATACTGCAGAGAACAGGACCTTCCCTGTCCCTCTATAACTGCTCTCTTTGCTGAACTTCCTGGTCCTTACAGAATGGGCTTTCGTCAATCAACCGGTCACTGGCTGGGACTGCTGGGTTAAGAATAAGACCTTCCAAAGCAGGTTTCATAGAGCCTCTCTCTATTATTTATAGCTTGATTCTCCAATCTGTAATTAAATATACAGTATGAGCCTCTTATGTCTGAGCTGTTTCAAAGTTGATTCCACAGACACAATTTTAGGCAATTAAACAAGCCATAGAGCCATGAAGTGTCCAGATTAGAGAGTCCTGGCTTTGCAGCCCTCGCTGAGTTTATTTCAAAGGCCTGCTTATTTCAGAGGCACAAAGAGTTCAGGGGGACTCCTGGTGGCAAACACAGGCAATTTTAGCAGTTCCTCCTTCAGTGGCAACAGAAGCTATCAATTCAGGTAAAATCTGACAGTTTGCTTCAAGCCTTAATAGCACACAGGGTTTCATATTTTGTTTATTATTGTATTTCTCATTTGACCTCTTATAAGAGTTCTAGTAATCTGTGTTATTCGAATGTTTACCTTTCTTCATCTCATTTATTTAGCAAGCATTTACAGAGTGCCTACTGTGGGCCAGGTGCTCTAGTGCAAGTGACATTTTAGTGGGGAAAACAGACACAAAGCAAGATAAACAAGTAAATAATGTGAGATGATGATAGAACTATGGGGGAAATGAAACAGGAAAAGAGTTTTTAAAAGACTGTCAGGGGAGGGTCATCACTGAGGAGGTGACATTTGAGCAAAGACCTAAAAGAGGTGAGGGAGTCAGGTTTGTGATGACCTGGGGAGCAGCGATCCAGGCAGAAGGAACAGCCTGGGCAAAAGGGCCTGAGGCTGGAGCATACCAGGCAAGTTGGAGGAAGAGCAGGGAGTCTCACATGGCTGGCCAGGAGGGAGCAAGGGGACAGTGGTAGGGGATGAGACCAGAGGGGCAATGGGGGCCAGACTGAGTGAGCCTTTTCCAGGCCCTGTAAGGACTCTGACTCTGACACAGGAGCCACGAGAGGGTTATGAACACAGGGGTGACTGGCTGTGCTTGGATTTAACAGGATCCCTCTGGTTCCTGTGAGGAGAACCAACTAGTGGCTGAAGAGGCTATTACAGTAGTCCAAGTGAGAAATGGTGGTGGCAGCAGCAGCAAGATTTGCTGACATAAAATGGGGGTGAGAGAGGAACCAAGGTGATCCTAGGCTTATGGCCTGGAAGGATGGAGCTTGGATCAACTAAGATGGGAGCACTGCAGGAGAGAGGTTTGATGGGGAGATGAGGAGGTCAATTTTGGAGATGGTCAGTCTCAGAGGCCTATTAGACACTAACCTGCACGCTGTGAATAATAACATGAATTTTAAAATTAGGAGCCAGTGATACAGCCCTTACTATGTGCTATAACCATTTTACTCATTTAATCCTCAAAACAACACTATAGGGTGGGCATTATTATTATCTTCCCATTTTCCAAACGAGGAAATGGAAGCACAGAGAAGTTTAGCAACTTAACCAAGGTCACACAGCTGGACGTTGGCAGAGCCAAGGTTCAAACCCAATCAGTGATCCTAGCCACCTTACAACACCAGTTCTCTATGGAGGGCTTTCCTGAGGAAGTAACATTTGAGCAGATACCTGAAGATGGAGAGGTAGCAAGCCATGCTGACATCTGTGGGAAGGGTGCTTTGGGCAGAGAGAACAGCATGTACAAAGGCTCCAATGTGGGCACAAGCACCCTGTGAGTCCATCCAGCTCCCATCTCTGAGGATATGTATGTCCTGTTCTCCCTGCCAGGAGTGCCCTTCCCCCTTCCAGTACTTGCCGAACCCTTTATCTCACAATCAAGTTCTAGTATCTCCCAGGAAGAATTAATTCATCCTTTTGTGGTCCAATGCACCAAATAACTGAATAAAGCCCTTGCAAAGCTGTTCTTCTCTCTGGGTCTTCAGCCTCATACTCCTCTGCCCTGTTCTAGCTGTGTGACCTTGAGCAAGTTACTCAACCTCTCTGAGTCTGTTTCTGCATCTGTAAAATGAGGATCTGTCCTTCTCAAAGTAAATTACCCTCAAAATACACCTACTCTCAAAGGCTTTTGTAAGGATTAAATGTCAATGTAGGTAAAGGGCTTAGAAAAGTGTATCTAGCACACAGTAGACACTCAAGAAATGTTAGCTATGCCCCAGTGTGCCATCCTTCTCCCTCCCCACAACCTTATATATCACCATGACGACCAGGCTCCCATCATGTCTCAGATCTCGTCTGCTACCCCTTCCTCTACTCTGCTACAGCTACAATGGCCTCTTTTGTGTGCCTTGAACATGCCAGGCACAATCCCACCTCAGGGCCTTTGCATCAACTCTTCCTCCTGCCCAGTGTACTCTTCCACCAGACATTATGGCTCCTTCCCTGACCTCCTTCAGGCCTTAAGTTGAGTCACCTTCTAAGTGAGGCCTGCCCTGTGCCTAAGATTTCAACCATCCTAATACTCTATTCCTACCTTCCCTACTTCATTTTTCTTCTTCAGCACTTGTCTAACACACTAATTCTATTTATTTGTTTCATTTATATGGTCTGTCTCCTGCACTTTTAACAAATGTATGCTCCATAAGGGCAGGAATTCCTGCCTGTTTTGTTTCCTCCCACATCCTCAGTGCCTAGAAAAGTACCTGGTACTTAGTAGGTGCTCAGTAACTGAATGAACAGTCCCAACTAACTAGCCCCTTTAAAAAAAAGATTTTATTTATTTATTTTTAGAGGGGAAGGGAGGGAGAGAAACATTAATGTGTGGTTGTCTCTTACACGCTTCCCTACTGGGGACCTAGCCTGCAAACCAGGCACATGCCCTGACTGGGAATCAAACCAGTGACCCCTTGGTTCACAGGCCAGCACTCAACCCACTTAGCTACACCAGCCAGGGCCCAACTAACTAGCCTCTTAATTAGCTCTCATATGTCCGCTTCATCCCCATGTGCCCCCCCAATTTGTCTGAAATTATTTTTCCCATTCATTCACACAATAAATCTGTATTAAGCACCTACTATATACTAGGTATATTTTTAGGTACTGGAGACCCAGCAGTGACTAAGCAGACAAAAACTGTAAGCCCTCACGGGACTCCTAATGGGGAAAGACAACACAATAAATTGGCACACTATACTGTCTGATTGACAGTAATAAAGGGCAAAGGGAGAAATAAAGCAGAGAAGGGGTCTGAGTCCTGCTAGGTGTACAAATTCAGATGGTCAGGGATTAGGTGACATTTGAACAGAGCCCCAAAAGGAACCATGCAGAGATTGAGGGTATAGTGTTGTGGGCAGAAGAAATGGCCGATGTAAAGGCCCTGAGGCTGGACCACTGGTGTGTTTGAGGACAAGTGAGGAGGTTGGTGTGGCTGGAACAGAGTTGGGAGTGTAGGAGATAAGGCCAGAGAGGTTACTTGTTTCATTATTAAGTCACAGATATTCTTTATTTACACTGGAGAGGATTCTAGTTCTGATCTCTCCCCTTTCCAAATGAGGAAACAGGTGCCAAGAGAAAGTGGTTAAATCACTAAGGTCACACATCTTCTGGGGTTGGGGGTAGATAGATGCTGCAACAAGGTGTGCAATGCAGACGGCTCTGCAGACAGAGGGAACAGCAAAAAGCTTGGAGATGGAACTGACTTGGTTTTTAAGGAGTGGGGCCTCACATGGGATGGGATGAGGTGAGAAAGAAGAGCCTCAAAAATTATCTTGTGTTCTGAAGGGCGCCCTAACCTGGTACTTACTGGGTCACCTTTGAGTAAGGTATTTAGCCTGCCTATGTCAAAGTTTCCTCAGTACCTATCTAGTAGGGTTATGGTCAGGATTAAATGAGCTCACTAACATAAAGCACTTTCCCTGGAACTCAATAAATTTTAGTAGGTGTTCAATAAATGTGGGCTACTACTGGCATTATCACTCATATATTCATTTATTGTTGTGAAGAAGAATGTCTTAATGGTTAACCGTGTGCAGGAGGGGGTGTGTTTTAGAGTAACAAAGACCTGAGTTCAACAAGCACATAAGCTAACCCACTATTAAGAAGGTGGGAAGTGGTCAGGGAAGGCCTAGACTGAGCCACCACAAGGAAAGGAAGGGAGCAGAATAAAAGTGAAAGGCTAACCCTCCTGGAGGAAGGATTGCAAAGCACTGGACTCATGAGAGGGGAGGGGGTGTGAATGCAAGCAAACAGGTAGCAGAAAGGCCAATGAGCAGATCCCCTGCAAAGGCGGGGTTGTGGTGTAAAGGCTTATACTGTTTACTGGGCAAGGGGTGTAAAACAATACATTGAGTGCTGCATAATAGTGGAGGGAGAGAAAAGTCATCACACAGGGACTGATTAAAAGGAGAGGGGGACAAGACCATGGACTGGGCTACTGACTATGGGGAGATATGAAGCACTAAAAGCACTGAACTGATCCACTATTAAAAGGAAGGGGAAAACCCAAGGACGAGAGGACTGACACTCTACCAAAGAGGGAGGTTAGGGCAATGGGCTGATAACTAGGGGAGGGTGTACACAAGCATATAACACAAACCGATTCACTGGAAAATGGTGTGTGTGCGCACGTGTGTGATAAAGCCATGGACAGATCCACTGGGAGATTGGAGAAGGATAGGAATACAGATTCACACATTAATTTACTGTTAAAGAGGAGTGGAGGGGGTACAATGCCACGGATTAATTCACTACAAGAAACAGGAGCCGTGGAACAAACAAGGCCACAGACGGCCCCTGAAAGTTGAGGAGAGGAGAAACACCCTCAGACGGACCTACTGTCAAAGAGTTGGAGAGTGTAAAAGACTGGTCCCCTGTAAATGGGGGTGGAGGGGCAAGACCATGGACGAGTCCACTGTAAAATGAGGCGGGGAGATTATAAACACGCAGACCGATCCACTATTAAACAGGAATGGGGATTAGGCCACAATCAGATCCATTACAAGGGGTGAACGGAGGGGACAATGCCACAGGGAGGCCCACTAGCAGTGGTGGGGGTGGGAGCCGAACACCAGCAGGCTGTGGGCCAAGCCACATCCCTCGTGCGGGGGCGGGAAGAATACGTAGGGTCATGGACCAAACCCTCCACCCTCCAGGCCCCAGCTCACCTGTGCTTAGGGCAGTGGCAGCGCTGGCAGCTCCGGGGGGCGGGGGCTCCATGCGCGGCCCCACCGCCCCCCAGGCCTGGGTTCCGAGGCGGCGGTGGCGGTGGTGACGGCGGTGGTGGCTGTGGCAGCAGCGGCAGCGGCAACACCTAGAAGCCGCCCCTGCGTTTCCCCACAGCTCACGTGGGCTGTGGAGGAGGTGCCTAGTGCTTCGCGGTTCGCTGATTGGCCAAGAGCCATAGATTGACCTGGACGTCCAGGGTTGGGGGGGCGGGCCCTTGCCTCTCAGAGCTATGCCTTGACTGGCCCGAGGGGAGCTGTTGGAACGCAGATGGCGGGTTCCAAGGGGGCGTTCTCAGCCCTGCGGGTGCTACACGCTGATTGGCTCAAGAAAGACTGATAGACCATGGGCTATTGACAAGGTTCTGGGGGTCACCTGCCTCTCACAGATTAGCCTCTAGGGGATTGACAGTAGACAGTTTTGGAGCATTGGGGTGGGTGGGCCCTGCCTTTTGCAGACTGGAAAAGGAGGGACTCCTAGACAGCTGCCAAAACACAAACAGGGCGGTGCTGCCCTCCATGCTGCTCAGCGGAAGCAGGACTTATATAGAAGTGGGCGTAGCAGCCAGTAGGAAAGGGGTCGGACCAGGGCTCTGCGTAGGCGGGCAGAGTACGTCTATAATGATTGGCTAGAGGACGAATTTAGAACGGAGCAGAGGTAGGAGGGCAGGACAGCTGCCAGACAAGCAAAGAAGCAGAGTGGTGGAAACTGAATGCTGAGGGCGGGGTCAGAGTTATAAAGGGGTTGAACTTGGCTTTGCATTTATTGGATGCTGGATTCAACCTAGAAATAGGGGCCAGACCAGGGAGGGCGGGATCTGGCTCTGTGCCCGTTGGTGGAAACTGGAACTACCTAGAAGCAGAAGCGAGGCCAGTTTGGGTCGGGCTGGGCAGGGGTGTAATTTAAGGTACCTGAGGAATGATTAGGGTGTGGAAGAGGGATTAACTTTAGGGCCAGGAGTGAAAGGTTGAGTGCCTTGAGACCAAACCTCCACCCTGAATTAGCCCATTCTGTATAGTAATTAAAAGAGTGGTGTCCAGGAAAAGAAATGGAAGGGTCAGGTGGGGGCCCAGCTTGTCAAGGCAACAGAAGAGAGGGCACAGCAGTTAAGTCTAACAGCAAATGCTGCCAAGTAACAGTCTGGAGATAGGACTTCAGATGCATTTTAAAGGTTCCACACAGAGACTGGATGGATCTCTGGGCCTCCTGGTAACTTTGTGCTTTAGAGACAGGGCACCTTAGCAAACAGTAGAGGTTAAGGGGAAAAAGAAGGGCCATGTGACTCAAACAGGCTTTCAGGCTCTTTAATATCTGGAGAGGGGGAAGAAGTCAATGGCGAGGCTCCTCTGGGATATTCTGCAGGCCTTGTAGTTCTCTAAGCCCCTGAAAAAGAGGACAGAAGAGAATGAACATAGACTAGGTCCAAGCCCTGTCCCAGGCTTGCTCTGACCTCCCCTCCCTCAGAGCTACCCTAGCTCCAATTTAGACCAGTTTAGGTCACCACCTGAGGAAGGTAAACGCATTTGGAGACAGAGTCTGGGAGTAGGGTGAACTGCTCTCACCTCTAGCAACATGTGGATATGGGCCTTGATATTCATCGAGTCCTTGGTGAGGCTGTCGCTGAGCCTGGAGAAAAGAAACAAGAAAGAGCAAAGTGAGCCCCATGATCATGAGGATGAGGCTTCCCCATCACTTCCAGAACTATCTATGTCCAGCATGACTTTCACATGGCAGATGGTTGGACTTACCGCTATCAGACCTGCTCCAATGGAGAGATGCCTGGCCATCATCCGGGTTACACTATTCAAAAACATTTATTGAATCCCTACTCTATGCCTGGTGGGTTTAAGTACTGGGAAGACAGCAGAAAACACAACAAACAAAAACCTTGGCTTCGTGAAGCTGAAATTCTCATTGAGAGGGACAAATAATGGTATAAAATATAGAGTATGTCAGATGGTTCTAAGTATGATAAAAAAAATTAAGACAATAAGAAAGATAAGGCGTACAAGAGTGGAGGTGTAATTCTAATTAGAGTGCTTAGGGATGGCTTCACTGAGAAGTGTTTGAGTAAAGACTTAAAATGAAGAAGTGAATCATCTGGATATGTGTGGAGGATGAGTGCTCCAGACCCAAGAGGCAACAAATGCAAAGGCGCTGAGGTTGGGGTGCACCTGGCATATTTGAGGCACAGTAGAGAGACTGGTGTGGCTGGAGAAAATTAAATGAAAGCGGATTATAGGAGGTGAGGTCAGAGAAGTAAGTGGGGAAGGCAGATCCTGTAAAACCTACAAGGTCATGGTAAAGACTTTGGCTTTTACTGTAAGTGGGATGGGAGTTAGGCTGTAATTACAGCAGGGATGTGAACTGACTAGGGTTTTAGAGGCTCCATCTGGCTGCTGTTCGGAGAATTCCCTGTGGATAAGGAGACCTGATATGGAAGCAGAAGTCCAGTGAGGGAGTTACTGCAATAGTCAGGTGAGAGTTGGAGACTCAGGCCATAGTAGCAGCAGTTGAGGCGATGAGAGATCATTGGATTTGGGATATATTTTGAAGGTAGAGTCAACAGGGTTTACCAAAGGATTAAATGTAGGGTGTAAGAGAGGGGGCTCAAGAAAAGCCTAAGTAAATGGGAAGCTGGAGTTGGCTGAAAACACTCTGGACCTGGAATGTTGAGTTACATAAACCAGTCTCACCCAAAAGAATCCTCAATGATACAAAGGGTTAAGGGAGGTTTTTCTGAAGAATAAAGAATGAGTAAGAATTAAACAGTAAGGAAGGTCTTTTCCACAAAGAAGGCCAAGAGGCAGGAAAGACCTTTTTGAGGAGCAGTCAGGCCAGAGTATTAGAAAATAAAGTGAATGATGGAAGAAAATTGTTATAAGGTCCAAGAAGTAGGGAGGGACCAGATCATGCAGGATCTTGATATCATCACAAGAAATGTGGATTATGCTATAAATGTAAGAGTCAGTTTTAGGGAAACTAAATACTATAAAAAAGTAGAAGACTGATAAATTAGAAAAAAATGGTATGAACCTATTTGTATACCAAGATCTCCCAAATTTATATTTTCAGTCCAGTCCTCTCTCCTAATTCCAGACTTGGGAGTTTTAACTAAATCTTCAAAAACTCAACTTCAATGTTTACAAGCACTTCACACTTAACATATCCTAGCCTGAACTCCTGATCTCCCCCTCCAAATTTGCTCCCCACTATTTCCTCCATCTCAGATAATGACAACTCCATCCTTCCAGTTGTTCAGCCAAAACCCTGGACTCCTTTGTCTCACACACCCACATCCAATCAAGCACTCTATTTACCATTATAACTGCAATTTGTTCTAATCTGCATTCCTCTGTAGCATTATCTAGTTTTTTAAAGATTTTATTTATTTATTTTTAGAGAGAGGGGAAGGGAGGGAGAAAGACAGGGAAAAATCAATGTGTGGTTGCTCCTCGCGCATCCCCTATTGGGGACCTGGCCCGCAACCCAGGCATGTGCCCTGACTGGGACTCAAACCGGTGACTCTTTGGTTCGCAGGCCAGGACTCAATCCACTGAGCCACACCAGCCAGGGTTCTCTGTACCACTGTCAACCTATGACACACTACATCACTGTCTTCATTTTTTTTGTCTGTCTCCCCTGGCCAGAATGTAAACTGTGTAAGATGCGGCAGAGATTTGGTCTGCTTTGTTCCCTGCTGTGTCCCCAGGAACCAAAACGGTGTGTAGCACATAGTAAGTACCCAATGTATGTTGAAGGAATAAGTGAATGACTACTCCACTGAAAGGAATCTGAAGTCCTCAAAAGATGGTAGTCTATGTTTAAGGACAATAAATAAACAGAGGATGGTGTTGTTGCCAGGAAGCTAGAATGCTTTCAGGAATATCTAGGGTAGTGATAAAAAAACAGAGGAATGACCCAGGTCAGCTTGATCCCTTGATCAGGGACAATTTGAACATCAAAGAAGAGAACAAAATTACTTAATGGTACAAGCTTAGTCTAGGAAAGGCTGTGAGATCAACACTTAAAAAGGAGAAAAGTATAGTCACCAAATACTAGTTGTAACACACAAGGGATATATTTAATTTACTGCTACTTATTTAATATGCAAGGCAATGTTAATAGTTAAATGGTTATTCTGCTCCTTCTATAATGACATGTCCGTTTATGGGTGTGAATGTGTACTCCTTTCTGTGTAATCAGGAAAGAATATACAAAGAGACCTGCTCCTCCCACTCCCCAAACAAAGAAATATACTAAGAACAGGAAGAACTGACAGGCCATTTTGACCACATAAAATAACCTGAAAGAAAGTTCAAAGTCCGCCATAAGTAACCAAGCATTTTAAAGTGGGCAGTGAGCTACACAGACTCAAATTCTCATTTTCTAGAAAGATTAAACTTCTAGGGAATGCTACTAATTATAATTAAGTAATAAGAGATTCAACATTTCTCATCACACTGATAAACCATGCCAGTATTCCAAAAAGACTAGACAAGGGAGCAGGCACTAACAACCTAAATACCTCATTTTAGGGAAAGACATCGAGTCTCATAAAATTAAAATCTATTTGAAAGGTTCATGAATCCCATGATATAACAAGGAAAGACTTGTTATAAGAAATGGTCTTGGTCTAAATGACCACCAGCTCAGAACTGTGTTGGCCCAGGAGAAGAGGCCCCTCAACCAACATGATCACCAACAGGTCTGATCACTAAGATTTAGAAATCTCAGCACATATGAGGGTTTTTGTGGGCTACTAACACTGAAACCCTGCAAAGGTTCAAAAAGAGAAGTACTAGAACCCTAAGGGAGGCAAGTCTGGAAGAGATGAACGTAGAAATAGAGATAAATATAACCCAGACGGAATTTTAGATCCGTAGTATTCACTTTAGTGAGGTGTTGTTAATCTAAGTATATTGCTCAGCATCCCTTCACTCGCTGCATGTGAGCCATGCTTGCCGCTCCTGGCTGTTCCTCTACCACCACAGGCACACAAGTCCCTTGCCAGGAATGTTCTTCCCCAGACAGCCTGCTGTCTTGTTCACTCAACCAAATAACTCAAGTGTCACTGCCTCTGGGAGGCCTTCCCTAACTACATTTCAAACTTCTCATCCACACTCCTAATTCCCCTTCCCTGCATGAAACCTTAAAAACAAGCACAGCCCATACTTTCTTATCACATTACCTCCCCATCACCACCAACAGAGATCTGCTTCAATCCCCACTTCAACCTGTTTCCATCACACACTTTTAAATTCATTCAACAAACACCAATACCTACTACATGCCATGTACTACGCTTGTCACTTAGGGTACAGACAAAATACCTCCCTTTGTAAGCCTTATATCCCAATGGAAGGAGGCAATGGACATTAGAAAGAAGTAAACATTAGGAGGTCGTTAGTGCTAGGGAAAAAAAAAAAGAAAAAGTAGAACAAGGGAAGGGAATCAGAGTGCCAGGGGTTGCAATTTTAAAGTGACGTTACAGAAGATGTTATTGAGAAAGTGACATTTAAGTAAGACTTACACTAAGTGAGGAGAAAAGAGCCATGCAGGTACCTGGGAAGGAGTACTGCAGGCAGAGAGAACACCCACTGCAATCACCCTGAAGTGGGATCATTCTGGGATGTTTAAAGAAGCCTGTGCAGGTCAGAGTGGTAAGAGCACCAAACAAGAAAAAAAAAAAAAAGCCGGAGGTGAAGCCAGAGGTAACTTGTTTTACTGTTAGTGATTTATAGGCTTAGACCCCATGGATCTGGTCAAAATTGTGGTTATGTGTAACACTATAGTTCTTCTAGGATGTAAGCCTTCAAGAAGCCCTTCTGTCTTGTTCACTGCTGCCTCTCCACCATCAAGCACAGAGTCTGGCATATAGCAAATACCAAATACATGTTTGTGTGAATAAGAAATATTGGATTGGTCAAAAAGTTCATTTGTTTTTTTTCTATAAAATGGCTCTAGTACTTACTTGTCTTTAACTTCATTCAAAACAATTTTGTTAGGTTGTATTGTGACAGCTGTCATATCAGCATGCATTTTTTGAAAAGCTTATCAAAATTGGTAAGTTTTTGTGTAGCCATTTTAATATTGAAGATGGAAGCAAATACACATTTTCAGCATATTATATTTTATTATTTCAAGGAAGGTAAAAACACAACTGAAATGCAAAAATAGATCTGTGCAGTGCATGGAAAAGGTGATATGACTGATTGAACATGTCAAAAGTGGTTTGTGAAGTTTTATCCTGGAGATTTCTCACTGGACGATGCTCCACGGTCAGACAGACCACTTGAAGTTGATAGTGATCAAATCAATACATTAGTTGAGAACAATCAAGGTTATACCACACAGGAGATAGCCAACATACTCAAAATATCCAAATCAATCAATTTACTAGTGAAAATGAAAAATGTGTCTATAATTTTGCAGGAAAAAAACTTAAAAAAATGGACTTTTTGGCCAACCCAATACAAAGACCATTGAGTGCTTAATATGTGTTACACCTGGGGCTGAGCTTTGCATCCCTATTTTCCTCAGCCCTAACCCTGAAGAAGGGAGTTGGGTCCCTAAGTATCCCAGGAAGACATGGGGAAAAGGGGAGGGGTGTTGCAAATGGTGGCATTTTTAGACACTATCCTCATGAAATAGACTTACTTTGTGAGGAGATTGCTCTTCCGATCAATAAACTTGAGAGCTTCTGCCAGTGTCAGCTCCAGGAAAAAACCATATCCAAGGGCCACGTAGATTCGTGAAGTGTCCGGACTAAGAAAACAGTGGTTAGAAGAAGTGGGGGAAAGTTCTTACCCCTGTTTAGCATATCACACAGTTTAAGATTTTCTTACTCCCCTTCCCTCCCTTCCCCAAGTTGAAGCTCTTGGGAGGGCAGGGATTTTGTCCTATTTTATTCACTGTCACATCTCCAGCAACTAGCACAGTGTCTGGTACATAGCAAATACTCAAACAATTTGTTGAACAAAGGAAGGGGAAAGCTGAACCCTGTGGGATTAGAGGGGTAGGCAGACACTCACACCACTGTGTCAACAAAGAAGTTACAGCCCAAATCCACCTGCATATTTAATTCCGAGTGCTTAGCTTCCTGTGGGATCAGGGAAAAAGAGGTAGGAGTTAGTGGTCAACTTTTAGGTCAGGTGACAGGTTTCAGTCTGAGGTATCTCCTCCCATGCCCCTCCCTTATCCCCCCCCAAAAGGTACCCAACCTTGGCATCCTTACCTGGAGACGCTCAATGACATTTCTTAGTTGAAGGTATTTGGACAACTGTTCATATACCTTGTCACGATGGTCCAGTACTTTTCTGGTGGGACAAGAGTAAAATGGTGCCCAGTGGGAAGGCCTGTCCTTCTCAGAATACCTTATAACATGACCCTCTGATACCCTCAAGTCACAGTGACCTAAAGAGAGGTTTTAGTGCAGAAGTTAAGATTTGGACTCCAGATCAGACTGTGTGAGTCCGAACCTAGGCTCTCCTTTTTACTAGCTGTGACTTTGGTAAGTAAATAACCTCTTTAAACTTCAATGTCCCCATCTATAAAGTACAGATGGCAAGTATTATCTCATAGAGTCATTAGATGGATTAAATGGGTGTTCACTGTAAAGTACTTAGAATAGTACCTGTCAAATAGTAAGCTCCATATATGTATTATTATTGTTAGAAAGTAGGGAAGTGGGGGAGAAAGAGGAGAGAAACATCAATGTGTAGCTGTCTCCTGTGGCCCCAACTGAGGACCTGGCCCACAACCTAGGCATGTGCCGTGACTGGGAATCAAAACGGCGACCCTTTGATTCGCAGGCCAGCACTCAATCCGAGCCACACCAGCCAGGGCTATTATCTATTATTTATTAGTATTATATACTACTCCCAATGCTCCTCTCCAACCACAATGTCCATTTCTCACCCTAGAAAAGTCCTCCATCCCTTTTAGGATGCTCTTAATCCTAGTTCTGAACATTCTACTTCCTGCTCAGATTAATGATAGTAATAATTTTTCATACTCTTTGCCCTTCTCGTATCCACATTAAATCCTTTACAAGAACAGAAAACTCCAAAACACCAGGGAGAAAGGTTCCATCAACTTCCCATTTTACAGATAAGGAAACTGAGACACAGAGAGGCAAGGTAAGGCACCATGTGTTCACACGGGTGCTTAAATGGCCAAAACCGGTTTCGACTCTGAGAACTCCGGCCTAGGAAAACTAGCTCTTAATCGTTCAGGGACTTCACAGACTGCGCATGCGTGGACAAGCTCTATTAAGACTCCACGTCCGGGTCCTGTAGCACCAAGGCTGTTGCCCCCCCTTCCCTCTCGGGCACGTAGGGCCGGGCTCCGAATGCCTTGCGCACCAATCAGAATGCTAGGCCCTGACTCCCACCGCCCAGCTCACGTGAACGTCCCTAAGGCCCCACCCCAGCGCTGTCACTCACTGCAGGTCCCGCTGTAGCACATCAGAGATGAAGGCCTCATAGCGCAGCACTTTCTCCCCAGTGGCATCCAGAGCCCGCCGTTTAGGGGGCGTCGCCATGATGGGCTCCTGAGGAATGAGGAGGGGGGAGGCCACGCTGACCACTCAATGTGGCTTCACGCACAGTAAATCTGCACCCTCTCAAAGTTGGGAGTGGGCACGTCCGGCTAACATTTAGTGGGGCTGGTCCGCTTTCTTCCCCTTTCAACTCTGGGACCGCCGTCACCCAGAGACACCCAAACTTAACCCTCACCTTAGAGCCGCCGGCAGTAAGAATGGTTGGTACGAACCTTGGCTTCCGGGTGGCGCGGCTGAATGATGCATAATGAGGGCGCCGGCCAACCAAATAGGTAGGCAGGGGCGGTCCTGAACGAAAGAACACGCCGGAAGCGGAGAAGAGGAGGGCGGGGCTTTAAGGAATCCTAGGAGATTGCAGCAGATTGCAGAGTGTGGGAACAAGAATTGCACGCGCGGAACCTTTGGGGACCGTGCGTGGCTGGTGCGGGTGTTCTGGGGCAGGCGGGACGAACAGGTGGAGGTAGAGTAAAAAGCATTAAGTATTTGAAAGCCAGATCTTTGGAATCAGAAGGGCAGGAATTGTTTATGGTTCTGGTCTGTAAAAGGGGAGTATCTTGCCGTGACCTATCGCCCTGGATTTTTATTTTTTTACACGGGAATTTTGCCTTTGACTCTCGGTACTGGGAATGAATGTGAGCATTTTAAAAGTTTCAAATGGATACGATTTTTCGAAAATACATCCTTGATAATTTCAGTTCTGCGAGTTACAATGCGTAACTGGAATTCAAGCAGAAATTGACAACGCACTGTTTAATCACCTCATTTACTAGGACCATTAAATGGAGGGTCATTGAAGTCCTTAGCCCAAGATCAGCTGTCTTATAGTTAGGAATAGTTTCTATGTTTTTAAAAAATGTGTTAGGTTTTAATTATTATTATTATTTGCATTCAAGTTACTGAATGATCTTTTTTTTTGGATCTCTTCCGGCCAAATGATTTTATTAATTGGGAATCATGAGCATCGCTTTCTGTGTTCCCCCAAATTTAAAAATGTAAAATTACTATGAATCTATTCTAGGAGGTTGCTCAATTCTAATTCCATAGATCAAGATATTTAAATCATCATTCAATTAAATACAGAATCTGGATTTGTTACATATAGTCATTTAAGTAATCTAAATAAATGGCTATAACTCATGTCACTATAATTCTTTTTTATGGAGAAATGTTTAGATAGCTGTTATTATCAAATTAATTTTTGATTTTCTGTGCTTGCAGGAACAGGAAGCTGAATAAATAAAATCCATAGATCACACAAACAAAAGAAATCTAGTTTAAAACAACAGCTTTGCCCTCTTCTAAAGACTTTTGTCTGAGAAGTTTGCAAATGGTACTGATCTCAGTTTCATCATCAGCTGACAGTGAAATTCTCCAAGGACAGACAAGGAATGAAAAGGAGAAAAGATATTAAACAATGGACACAGCCAAGTGTTGGGGCATGGGCAGTGCTGGAGAGTGGGTGCTCAGTGGTCAGCCCCTAATTATAAAGAAGCCTGCCTTATTTCAGATAATTGTGCAAGAAGAGGCCGTTCAAAATAGCCCACACTAAAGCAACCTGGAAATTCACAGTAGAGCTCCCCAGCTTTGCTCGCAATCTCTGGCTTCAGGAAAAGTAAATATCTATAGTCTGAGTAAATGATGCCAACTTTACCTAGTTTGTTCACTCCTCCGTATGTATATTAAAAGTATATATCATGCCCTGGCTGATGTGGCTTAGTGGATTGGGTGCTAGTGTGCGAACCAAGAGGTTGCCAGTTGGGTTCCCAGTCGGGGCACATGCCTGAGTTCCTGGCCGGGTCCCAATTGGGGATGCACGAGAGACAACCACACATTGATATTTCTCTCCCTCTCTCTAAAAATAAATAAAATATTTAAATATATATGTATATATATAATAAACGGGCAGTCATGGACTGAATCCATCTGAGAGATGTGGTTTTTTTTTATTTACAGAGTTTAAAAGAAACAGTATTTATGATTTGCCAACACTTAAAATGGAAAGATGAATTTAAATCATTTTTTATTTTCCAGTTACAGTTGACATACAAAATTATATTAGTTTCAGGTATATACCCAGTGATTAGACATTACATACTTATTGATCATCCCAATCAATAAATCTATTACCCATTTGACAGTATATGTAATTATTAGAATATTACTGGCTGTATTCCCTATGCTGTGCTTTCTATCCCCATGACTATTCTGTAACAACCAATTTGTACTTCTTAATTCCTTCACGTTTTTCACCCATCCCTCCAACCCCCTGCACATCTGGCAACAGTCAAAATGTTCTCTGTATCTGTGAGTCTGTTCTGCTTTTCCATTTATTTTGTTGTTTTTTTTTTAGATTCATGTGTTGATAGATATATATTTATTGCCTTTTTATTGTTCATATGTTCTTCCCTTCCTTCTCCTCCTCCTTCTCTTTTTTCTTTAAGACCCTTTAACATTTCATGTAATACTGGTTTGGTAGTGATGAGCCCTTTAGCTTTTATTTATTTTTTGTTTGGGAAGCTCTTTATATGTTCTTGTATTCTTAATGGTAGGTTTGCCATGTAGTGTAATCTTGGCTATAAGTCCTTGCTTTTCATTACTTTGAATATTTCTTGCCAGTCCCTTCTTACCTGCAAAGTTTCTGTTGAGAAATCAGCTGAGAGTCTTATGGAAGCTCCTTTGCAGATGACTAACTGCTTTTTTCTTGCTTTAAGATTCTCTGCCTTTAACCTTTGGCATTTTATGATGTGTCTTGGTGTGGGCCTCTTTGCATTCATCTTGTTTCGGACTCTTTGCACTTCCTAGACTTGTATGTCTGTTTCCTTTATGAGGTTAGAGAAGTTTTAATCATTTTTTTGAAATAGGTTTTCAATTCCTTGCTCTCTTTCTTCTCCTTCTGGCACCCCCATGATGCAAATGGTGGTCTGCTTGAAGTTGTCCCAGAGGCTCCTTACATTGTCTTCATTTTGGGGAGTTCTTTTTTCTTTTTGCTGCTCTGACCAGGTGTTTTTTTCTTCCTTATGTTCCACATCACTGATTTAATTATCAGCTTCATCTACTGTACTGGTGATTCCCGGCAAATTACTCTTCATTTCAATTAGTGTATCCCTCATTTCTGACTGGTTATTTTTATAGTTTCCATGTCACTTTTTAATGCTGCTCAAATTCTCTCTAGGTGCAGCTAATCTTCCCCTAGGTTGAGCATCCTTACAAGTATTTCTTTGTCTCTTTTTTCATGTTTCTTTTGTCTCTTACTTCTGCTTAATATTCTTTTCTCACATCAAGGAAAAAATTGTTTTTCTCCTTTAATATCCCTCATAGTAGATGAAATATTGCCTCCTTGCTGTGGACTTCTGTGGGTACACATTGACACATTCAATCAGATGTCTATTCAAACAGTAGATCCCTGTGAGTTCTAGTTATTGTAAATATAATCACAGGGATCTACTCTATAAGGTGGTAGCATAGCCATAGAGAAAGGAATTTTTAAGCGCTTAAAACTTTACTGTGCATCCCAGTTAGAGTATATCCTAAACCAACAAAACACCCTGCAAAAATTTAAACTATTTCTAGTAATTATATTTTTGGTAGTAGCATTGGTATTCTTATTTTGATTACTATTGCCTTATCATATTATTTGATATTAGGTAGTGTGATTCCTTCAACTTTGTTCTTTCTCAGGATCACTGTTGCTGTGTGGGGCCTTTGGTGGTTCCATATAAATTTTTCAAATAAGTTTTGTTCTAGTTCTGTGAAATATGTCATGGGAATCTTTATAGGAATTGCATTGAATCTATAGATTGCTTTGGGTAGAATGGATATTTTAATGATGTTAGTTATTCCTATCCATGAACACAGTATGTGCTGCCACTTATTTGTATCTTCAATTTCTTTCTTCAGTGTCTTATAATTTTGCAAGTAGAGGTCTTTTACGTCCTTGGATACATTTACTCCTACATGTTTCATTCTTTTTGTAGCAATTGTAAATAAGATTGTTTTCTTAATTTCCCTTTCCGTTAATTTGTTATTTGGCATATAAAAATGCAACTGAGAAAACAACTAGAACAGGAACAGAATCACAGAAATAGAGATCACATGGAGGGTTATCAGTGGGGAGGGAGAGGGGCAAGAGTGGGGGAGAAGGCACAGGGAATAAGAAGCACAAATGGAAGGTACAAAATAGACAGGAGGAGGTTCAGAATGGTATAGAAAATGTAGAAGCCAGAGAACTTATATGTACAACTCATGGACATGAACTAAGGGGCGGGGAATATTGGTGGGGTGGTGCAAGGCAGAGGGGAATAAAGGGGGGAAATGGGACAACTGTAATGGCAAATCAATAAAATAAACTTTAAAAATGCAACTGACTTATGAATTTTAATTTTGTATCCTGCTACTTGTCTGAATTCATTTATCAGTTCTAGTAGTTTCTTGGTGGAATCTCTGGGGTTTTCTAGGTACAGTATCTTGTCATCTGCAAATAATGACAGTTTTACTTCTTCCTTCCCAATCTGGATGCATTTTATTTCATCTTCTTGTTTTGATTGCTGTGGCTAGGACTTCCAGTACTAGGTTGAACAAGAGAGGTGAAAGTGAACATCCCTGTCTTGTTCCCAATCTTAAGGGGAATGCTCATAGATTTAGCTCATTGAGTATGATGCTGGCAGTGGGTTTGTCATATATGACCTTTATTATGTTTAGGTATGTTCCCTCTATTCCCACTTTACTGAGAGTTTTCATCATAAATGGGTGCTGGATTTTATCAAATGCTTTTTCTGCATTTGTTGATATGATTATGTGGTACGTATCCCTCATTTTTTTTATGTGGTGAATCACATTTATTGATTTGTGAATGTTGTATCCACCTCGCATTCCTGGAATAAATCCCACTTGATCATGATGTATGATCTTTTTGAAGCATTGCTGTATTTGGTTTGCTAATATATTGTTGAGGATTTTAGCATCTATGTTCATCTATTCTTATTTTGAAACTTTTGCATGTATTTGGTTAGATTGGGGAGACTATTCAGCCTATAACACAGAAAGAAGGTAGATTCGAATGTGTACAATATGTTAACCTAAATTTGAATCAGAAGTATCAACATGACTCATGATGTCTTTTATGATTAAAAATACTTATTTTTCTATGTGCACTAAAAAGTCTTAAAAGTAATGGTCAATGCAGTGGCAATGAGCAGTCCTACTTACTGTACAGATGGGAGTCTATACATACCACTACCTACTAAAAGCAGTCAGGGCTCCTTTTCAAAATGACTATTTTAGGACTATAGGAAGAAATATGTAAAATGATGTTGGAACATCTTGTCATTCCAGCTAGCAAGGAAGCTTTCAAAGACTACTCTATACATGTTAAAAGAACTCACAAACCAATTGTAGAAGCTTCCACTGGGAAAAGATGGGACAATTTGAACATCATCAGGGATATGTGTGATGGATTGAAGTACATGAAATATGTTCAAATCCAAGAGTTCATACAGAAACAAAACAACTCATAGGTCACACTTAGAGGTACTAGTAAATCACTTTGTTAATTTGAAATTTCCTTAAACAAAGGGAAAGAATCAACCATTTATTCTGCATATTTTATATGACCTGTGACTCAGGGTAACCAAGTTGTTGATGAAAGTTTTTTAAAAACAAAAGTTACCTTTTATTGGATGAAGAAGGCATGATAGAATTAGAATACCATTTTTTTGCAAACTGTTTTGAAAGTAAGCAGTAACCACCAATTACTGTTAAAATCTCTCTCTCTCACACACACACACACACACACACACACAACCCTGGCAATTTGACATCCCAACCTGATGGAGACACATTGGTCACACTGACAAAACATTGGATTGAAATCTTATTAATAGATCTAACCACCAATTTATCAGAAATATAGGGAACAGGGGAACATGTAAAATAGCATTCCAAATACATTCATTTGCAACTTCTTCAAGACTATCTCTTTTCACCAACACATACGCACAAAGAGAAATAAAAGAAGTGGATGAGGAGCATATAGATTAAGAAATATATCAGACAGTTATAATGTGTGAGCCTTATCTACATCCTGTTTCAAAACAAACTACCATTTTTAAATGTATGAGAAAATTGAGGACATTTCAACATTAGATACTTGCCGATAATCTGGAAGTGTAACATTTTTAGGTGTGGTAATATTACAGTAATTATTTTCAAAGGCATTCTTATTTGGGAAAGTAACATTAAAATACTTAAGAAGAAATGATAGGATGTCTGGGATTTGCTTCAAAATAATCTAAGAGGAAGAAGGTGGGGGTATAAATGAAGGTTTATACCTTGTATTTTGCTGTTATATCTCAAGTCATAATAGCCCTCTATCTTTTTCCCCCCTTTTTTCAAAAGTTTATTTAGAAAGTCACAGGGGTAGAAGAAATGAGCTGTGGAATAAGTGAGTCAGCTTGGCTGAGTGGGCTCAGGAAACAAGTTACAAAGGCAAAAGAAGGGCCATTGGAGCTTAGGAGAAAGAAAGCAAAGGTATGTACCTTGAGGGAAGAAAAGCCACTTCCCTCCCTTTTAAAATGAAATTGATTTGGTGGAGAACTCTGGTTATGTACCTTGTAGAATGCTCTACAACCTGGATCCAGCTGATGTTTTTCATCATAATCTCTTAATTTGTTTTTCCAGTCTTGGTATTTCTTGTAAACATGAGCTACATCTAGATGCTAGACTAGATTTAGGTTCAATTGCTTTTGGTCATGCTTCAGAGATGGTGCTGTGTTCTTCCTATTACCATATGTCTGTCACCCTGTCTTTACTGAAGCTAAGATTGATGTGTGGATTCAGATGGTATCAACTAGGTTTTGAATTAACACATAATTTTTCACAAAACAATATTCTATCTTTTATTTATTTAAAAATCCTCACATGAGGATATATTTATTGATTTGAGAGAGAGAAAGGAAGGGGAGAGAGAGACAGAGAAAGGGAAAGAGAGGGAGAGAGGGAGAGAGAAAGAGAGAGAGAGGGAGAGAGAGGGAGAGAG